>CM035407.1:194731320-194771320 GCA_020310875.1 Ceratopteris richardii | reverse complement strand
TCTATCTATCTATCTATCTATCTATCTATCTATCTATCTATCTATCTATCTATCTATCTATCTATCTATCTATCTATCTATCAATCTATCTATCTATCTATCTATCTATCTATCTATCTATCTATCTATCTATCTATCTATCTATCTATCTATCTATCTATCTATCTATCTATCTATCTATCTATCTATCTATCTATCTATCTATCTATCTATCTATCTATCTATCTATCTATCTATCTATCTATCTATCTATCTATCTATCTATCTATCTATCTATCTATCTATCTATCTATCTATCTATCTATCTATCTATCTATCTATCTATCTATCTATCTATCTATCTATCTATCTATCTATCTATCTATCTATCTATCTATCTATCTATCTATCTATCTATCTATCTATCTATCTATCTATCTATCTATCTGTTGGATGTGATGGCTGGATGCACTCAGAAGATCAGTTGGTGCTGCAAAACCTGCTTCACACCTGCCCTCTTTTCTCTTCAGATATGCTTAGTAGACTCCTTGAGCTTCCAAATGATACCAAAATATGCTATATGTACTTCGGAAAAGGTTTGAGTAATGACTTGATCAAAACAGACTACTTTGTAAATTACAAGACTTGAAAACTTTCTATTTTGGTCTTGATACCTGCTCAGTGTTATGCTCAGTGTGACCAGTGTAGTTACAATTAGCAAAATTCCTTCTAGATATATTCTATTAGCTTAGTAAGCTTCCATTTGCAAGTGGAATGAAAGGAAATGATAAACCACACTCAGAGAAATCACTTTAGCAAAATAAGGTGTACCCCCGATTTTTTAGGAGACTTACAGTCACAGACCAGTGAGCACCCCGACTGAGATTTCTCTGTGATGGTAGATCCAATGGCCTTGAAAATTTGTAGGAGTGTAGTAGACTTTGAGCTGAATCCAATTCACTTTGAATCATCCAATTTGGTTTAGTAGATCTTGAAATATGCCTCTTGGAAGTTGACAGAGTTGAAGGTAGTCACTCAGAGAAATCAGAGATTATGAATGTAAGTATATTGATTAAATCTAATGATTGTACATTCCCATTGGCATGTAATGTAAAGCTCAATGGTACTCAGAGGTGTAGGCTATGGTGTAGCTCATACACACTCAACAATTCACTCAGAAAATGCCTCGGGAGCAGTGACTCTAACCCGCGACTTTTTACATAGCTTTTTATAAGAATCTTGAAGGAGTTTGAATTTGAATTCAAGTTTTGGCTCCCTTCAATCTCTCCACTAAACTTAGGGAGATATTCCCTCAATCATACTATCTACTTTTTCCACGACTTAGACTAGTAGGTGTGATTACATGATTGATAAAGTCATATAGACTTTTTACATTGGATAAAAAGTAATAACCAATTAAGCATTGGTTCCTATGGTTCAAGGTTCATGTAAATACATCCTTCAAGGGTTCAAGCTTTAGCCTTCCAAGATTCCAATGTTCCAAGCCAATGTGTGTAGGCTTGTTTTGCACCAACAGCTCCCCCTCAAGCCAAACACTTTGGCTCAAGTCTTCATCTCTAGTCTTCAATTATTTCCTGCAATCCAATCATGGATTTAAATCTGCATAGCTTGCTTCCATCCAGAGCTTTAGTAAGCAAATCTGCACATTGTATATTAGTAGACACATATGATAATTGAATTTCTTTGCTAAGTAACTTCTCCCTCACATAGTGGTAATGAACCTCTATGTGTTTTGTCCTAGCATGATAAATTGGATTAGCTGCTAGGTGAAGAGAACTTGTGTTATCACCAAATATGATTGGTGGCCTTGTGTATAGGCCCAATTCTAAATATAAGAGCTTCAACCATATGGCTTCTTGAGTGGCATTGGCTAGCCCTCTGTACTCTGCCTCAGTAGATGACAAAGCTACTGTGGGTTGTTTCTTGGATGACCAAGAAATTGGTTTATCACCTGCAAAACATATGTAACCAGATGTACTTCTCCTATCATCTTTGCAACCTGCCCAATCTGCATCTGAGTATACCTTAATATCAATATCTGATGAATATGGAAAGTACAAACCATGATAACCTGTAGTTTTACGAGTGTGGCCTTCTTGGACCTGTGTGAAGAGAACTATGTGCCGAAGTAATCCAAAACGACTCCAAAAGACACCCCAAAAATGCTTCAAAGATAGGCTTTGAAAGCAAAGAATGAAGCTCTGAGGGACCAAAACATGTTCAAGGTAATGTCAACCTTAGTTTTTCCCCTTCATTAGACACCACAAGAGAGTAGCTTAGTGGCAAGAGATTGCCATGGTTAAGCAAACTCCAAGGGGAAGAGTACTAGATGGGTGACCTCCCGGGAAGTACCGGGAACCTCTATATTCCTTGATCGTTGAGGTCCTCCCTCGTGCGTAGCCAACGGCACTGATGGTGACTTCAGTGACTCGGATGACAAGGTATGCCAAGGTCTATGCCTTGGTCGTCGCCTTGGTCGTAAGCCTTGGAGAAAGCTGGGGGGGAGGGGTTATGTTTTATTAAAGAACATATACAAAGAAGTGTCCGATGGCCATTTGTCCTTTCATGGACACTAACAGTAACAATTTTTGTAGTGAAAATACAATGAACAATAACATCATGAAATAGCAGCATTGAAGTCATTATAAAGTCTATTGATGTGCGATATGAAGACAATATGAAAATCTAGTCTAGAGAAGGTTGAAACTATTAAGAGGCTTCAAGAAGAGATAGAGCAGTATAGAATAGGATAATCAATTTTAGATCAATAGATGGAAAATTTCAAGCAAATCATCCTTAATATGATGCAAGATTGGGATAGACTATGAGCAGACAAGAATATCATATTAATGTCTTTAATCATTCGAGCACGCCTACTTCAAACTCTACAATATCCTGGTGGACCATCTTATGAAGAGTTGGCACAAGATAATACAAGGCTTGAAGAAGCACATGAGACACACATTAGGACAATTGAAGCACATTAAGCCCAAATTCAAGAACATCTGCAAAAAATCGGCATGCCACGAGACGATGAGCAAGGCTACAACCCCTAGAGGAATCGTGAGGGAAAAAACATCTAAGAAGCGGGGAGTGTTGTAATATCATAGTTCATAGTAAAGCTCAAGTCCAAGATGGAAGACAAATAAAGGTAGAGAAAAGGAGATGTACATAGGAAAAAGTCTAATAAAGGTAGAGAAAAGGAGATGTACATAGGAAAAAGTCTACAAAGTTTTAGGATGCCAATATAACTTTTATGTAATAGTCTTTCTTAGGATAGACTTTATACTTTTACAAAGGTAATTCTTTTAATTCTCAAGAGCATGGAAAATCTTACCTTTATATTTATTTTACTAAGAGTAGATTATCTAGCTCAATAAAACAATTATAATGGCTCTAGAATTATTGTAGGACTATTTTTTACTATGGTGGCCATTTTGGTGTGGATAAGGCCAATAGTTTTGTCAAGAAGAACTCAGTTTTTGAAGACTAGAGATCTCCTTGAGAAGTCTCGTAACTCTCCTTTTTCCTCAACTTTTCTCTTTTCTCCTTGCTGCTGATAAGTGGCTATGGTGAGGAATGAGTGTCCCAACGTGGTATATAGGCCTTGAAAACCTTTTCCCATGTGTATGAGCTCCATGCATGTGTAGGAATCTCTGATACAAGTTCAAACATGTAGAACGTTTTATTCGGCATGTTTTGATATGTGATAAGGAGGGGGTATCTCTGATGCCCAAAGAGATATTGATTCTAGAAACTTTGTAAGCATGTCAACTGAGAGTTTTCACTTTTCTCATCGCATTTTTCTTCTCTCCATGAGTTTTCATCCTGTTTTCAATGCCCAGAATAAAAAAAGATGGTTGGATTGGTAATTAAGGTGTTTGAATCAAGCACTTGGTGTCCAATGGAACAGTGAAGCTAATATAAATCTTCATGATCTTATAATTCTCTCTTTTACAATGAGCTGGGGTAAACGAAAAAGTAATCATAAACTACAGCTTGAAGCACTTCTTAAGCCCTTCGAGTGAATTCCATCATGATATAGCTAAAATATGGGTATATACCTTAGATTCTCATTTGGAAGTGTAAAAAATGACAAATAATGCCCACAATGCCACCAACTTCATCCCCATACTTGTAAAAACTCAGTATTTGAACATTGCGAGTAGAAAATTCAAGCCAACTCTGATTTTAGTTATCATTTTTCTTTTGAAAAGCTTACAAGATAAGTCTTCAATACCTAAGAATCATTGAAAATGAACACTCGAGAAAAGGATAGCATGTGTTTCAAGTTGACTAATTGTTAAGCAATCACTTAGTGACTAAACTTGTCAATTTGGAGTCTTCCCAAATAATATGGGGAGATATTTTCTCAAAACTAAAGCCATGCACATGCTTATAAAGTCCAAAGAACACATGTAAGCCAAAAATAGAAAGTTTGGATAACAAATGATACCTTTAATAAGGGGATAAAAATGCAAGGGATGAAAACCCCTTTTGTGCTCTTTTTTTTCAAATATGCAAGGGGATCAATGGGCCAACATATATAATGTAGAGAGATTTACCATACCATCAATCATATTAAATAATGCATTAGACACACCTATGTTATAAAAGAAATAACATGTAAAAAAAACTTAATTGGAATCACAACTTGCACATATAGGATGAAAATATTTCTTAGCAAAAAGATTAACTCAACACATTGATTTAATCTAAATATTTTTTTTCATCCTTCAATGTATGTCAATTTTCTTTTACAATCAATAAAGTTTTGATGAAAAGGTTCAGTAATACAAGTCACAATTTTGGCCATTTTGATTCTTAATGATACCATGTGAGACCATGTGATGCATTGTGCAACCTCGTAGTTCTTTGGCTATTTTAGAAATATTTGCACACTGTACTGAAAGATTTCTAGATAATGTGGTTTCGAAATACCAATTGCACATCTTTGTCAAATAATTTAATATTGGTACACCACCCCCATGACGAGTGTTCTTTGAAAGAAGACACCCTTACCTTGAGAATGTGATTTCACCATACCTTGTGTACTGAAGATCCTCAATGATCCATACCTATTCAAAAAGTAGGATCCATGTGCAGGCAATATATGTTGTGGCAAATAGATTGGTTTAGAATATTTTCTACAAACAATATTAGACATACCATGTAACGAGTAACTTTAAATGTTTTGGTGTAGAAAATTTTTAATACAAAATATAAAAAATACCATGTAATGAGTAACAATATCACTCCCTATGCAGTTGTGAAACATTTAGTGAGTTCTAAAATAGTGCTCTCGAATGATTGATGTTGGTCAATCATGTACTATGAAGATTCACAAGTTTCACCAACAAATAAGTAAATCCATAAATGCTTATGTATGTTTATCAAATTAATATTATTTTCATTATCTATTGTGGATCGACATAACTTTTTCCACAATTCCCATGTACTATCAGCATCTACACCATTTTTTACTACCATAAATTTCAAAGATCATAAAGCTCTTTTTTGCATTATTGATACTTGTTGAGCACCATCATGTGAACCATTGTATTTCTTGGTATAAATGAGAGAAACATTTATACTCTAACATCCTACATAATTAAGAATATTCTTCATATTATTAATGGATTCATTGGACTTTCAAGAAGTTTCATGGTGAAAGCATACTGAATATGCAGTTTAAGAACTTTATCAAATATCCTCATAAAAACAGGCAAAGTGGAAAAATGTACTTTACTCAAGGAAAATGAAATGATAGAATTCCATTCTTTGTCCTTCGTTGCTGTGTTGGGCTTTTCCACAGTTTCACACTTTATTATTGATAACTCACATTCTCTAACTTTATGTTCATGAAACGTCATATCAACGTTTCCTAATGTCTAATTTTGTGAAGGGGCTTTCCTTTTAGTATCAACCTCTTGGTTCACTCCGTTGTATCCTCTCTTGCAAAAGGGGCATGGGTAGAGGGTGCATGCACTTTGTTTGCATCTTGATGCAGTGGTTCACACCTCTAGCATCCATCACATCTTTTGTTTCAATTAGTGGCTTCCTTGAAGAGTGTTGATCACTATAGGGTGAAAGCATGTTAATGTGAACACGTTTTAGGACTATTTACTATTTTTTTGCACGTTACGATTTAGCTATTTCAAAAGCTATTTGAAAAATCACTACAACATATCAAGGGCATACCGACGATCGGAATACCGATGGTCACAGGTCGGCATCGGTATGACCATCAAAACATTTTAGAAACCCGACTAGGAAATGGGCGTGTTGATGGAGAGTGTTAATCTCCAAAAGAACAAGCTACTCTTGAAGTTAGAGCACCTCTATATCAAGAGTAACTCAAAACATTTACCAATTTGGAGGATTAATGATCAATTATAAAGATTTTGGATAAACTCTGAAGAAGATGATTCTACAGAAAGTCTGCTGCACATATCTCTCTCATTGACTTATCAAATGTGTAAATTTATTCTATAAAACTTTGCATAAGGTGTCGTCTACAGTTTGCGCACCTTCTCCAAGTTAAATCATTCCAAAAGACTTAGTAGATCTTAAAAAATGATCTCAACAAGTCACCTATGTCTAGAACTGCTCTTCTGAGAAGTCGATTCAGACACCTGTAAATTCTAACACTTGGTTCCCTCAATCTAGAACCCGTTTATGCAAATGCTTTTAGCCATAGATAGCTTACCTTCAAAATTAGATTTTGGCTCCTCACTCATGCAAAACTTTAACCTGTGCACTGAGAAATGACCAAATCTTTGACCGTCGAGATTGCGCTTGTTTCAGAAAACAGTGAACACTTCTTCACATATGAATGTTCCTACTCATAATTCTCATAGCCTGTTTACAATTAGGCTCTCAAACTTTAACCATAGACTCAAGCATAGAAGGAGAATGCACAGAAACATCGGGTGCAATTTTTCTTCCATTACTAGAAAACTTTACATCTGGATGAGAGAGCTAATCTTCATACTTCTCAAGTGTCTAATCACACCTAATTCTCCTGAATTTGTGTATTCTATACTCTCATACATTTTCCCTGACATTTTTCCTTTGTATATATAGTCAAATATTTACAAGCTTATAACTATACAAAAGTATAAGTAAACTATCTCTGAATTAATGTACATATATGTACACATCTTCATCTTCTGAATATGCATTTCCTTCAAGCTTCATAACTTGATCTTTTCTTCAGTCCTTGACTTCTAAAACTTCATCAAAACTTCAATTGTTGATTGCCCTGCACCAACAGCTCCCCCTCAATCATCAATTGAGGTTTTCTCTATCTTCTTTATGTCTGCCATATCTTTGAATCTCTGTAGCTTTGGTCCATCCAAACTCTTGGTTAACATATCAGCTATCCGATCTTTTGTTGAAGCATGTATTACTTCAATCTCTTTATCCATCACCTTCTCTCTTAGAAAGTGATACTGAATCTCAACATGTTTAGTCTTGGCATGAAAAGCAGGATTAGCAGCTAAATACAATGAACTCATGTTATCTCCATAAATAGTGGGTGTACTCTGATTGATGTCAAAACTCTTCATAAGAGTCTTAAGCCATATCACTTCCTTTGCAGCTTCCACCATACCTTTATACTCTACTTCTGTAGATGACAAAGAAACTGTGTACTTCTTTGAACACCATGAAATTAACTTATCTCCCACATAACACAAGTATCCATAAGTTGATCTCCTATCATGAGGATTACCTACCCAATCTGTATCACTATAGATCTTGATGTTTGAATCTGATGTAAAACCATAATACAAAACTTCTTTGAGTGTACCCTTAATGTACCTCAACACTCTTTGTCCTGCAATCCAATGTTCTTTCCTAGGACAATGCATGAATTGAGACAATACTCCAACTGCATATGACAAGTCAGGCCTACTTAAAGTAGCATAGATCAGACTACCAACCAAACTTTGATATAGCTTCATGTCCTTGAACTCTTCTCCTCCATATCTGCTCAATTTGTGATTCACTTCCATTGGAGTAGGTGCTACCCTGTGTTGCTCTAAAGGTTGCCCATAAATTTTCTCATACTATGGCATCCTTTAGCCTTCTTAAAAAATCCTTTTTTTGTAATTAGGAGATGTCCATATGAACACTCTCCTAAAAGCCCTTTTTGATATTTCCTCTAGACTATGATATTGAAGCCTTATCAATAAAGTAGCTTTTTGGCACATGTACAAAAAACCCACGTAGAAACTCCCCACGCGCTCTCTCTCTCTAGGTGGTTATTTTTTGAAATTCCCAAAATCACATGAAGATCCTCTTTTTGATTTTAGCACATGTGGTCTTTTGACCACATGTTTTATTCACATATGCCTCTCTTCTTCTCTATATAAAGAAGAGCCTCATTTGTAAAAGGGGGCCCTTGGCCTCCATGCTAATGGAAAGAAGGTTCATTTGGCTTCCACATTTCTCCTTGTGTGCTAGGCGTTGATCCATGTGTGTGGGTTTGGCACTTGGGGTTGTCTTGTGTGTGAGCATTGCCCTCCCTTGTTCCTTTTGGCGTTGGCCATGGTGCCATTGTTCATGGACGTGGGTGTGTGTGCGTTGCTTACACTTCTTGCAACTCCTCTTGGAAGAGCCTCTCACTTCCATGTGAGGCGGTTAGGGTCTATTGTTCCCCTTTTCTCAACATTTTGGCGCCGTTGCCGGGGACGTCGGCCTTTAGCCGTTGGGTTTTTTCAAGCTTGCCGTGCCTACACTTTGTGGATGCACCTCACACTTGGATTGAGTTGTGGACCTGTGTGGCCTTTGGTTGGCCTTGGGTTTGGGAGCTTCTTGAGAAGGCATTTCCAGCCTTACAAAGGGCTGCACAGGGGGATGCATGCTGGGCTTACTGCCTCCCAAGGGGATTGTGTCGCCTAGCTCTGACGAGTGAAGATTTGCAGATTGAAGAAAGGACTGAAGGCTTGAAGATTGAAGGTGCTGCAGATTTGAAAATCAGCTTAAAGCTTTGCAGACTAAGGAATTGTAGATTTTGAAGACTTGAAGATTTCCAGACTTGAAAGACTCTACCTTGGGTCGGTTCAGTTATGTATGCTCTTCTCTTAGCTTTGTCGAGGACGACAAAGCCTAGGAGGGGGAGGAGTATTACTCTAAGGGTTGCCCATAATTTTTCTCATACTATGGCATCCTTTAGCCTTCTTAAAAAATCCCTTTTTTGTAATTAGGAGACGTCCATATGAACACTCTCCTAAAACCCCTTTTTGATATTTCCTCTAGACTATGATATTGAAGCCTTATCAATAAAGTAGCTTTTTGGCACATGTACAAAAAACCCACGTAGAAACTCCCCACACGCTCTCTCTCTCTAGGTGGTTATTTTTTGAAATTCCCAAAATCACATGAAGATCCTCTTTTTGATTTAGCACATGTGGTCTTTTGACCACATGTTTTATTCACATATGCCTCTCTTCTTCTCTATATAAAGAAGAGCCTCATTTGTAAAAGGGGGCCCTTGGCCTCCATGCTAATGGAAAGAAGGTTCATTTGGCTTCCACATTTCTCCTTGTGTGCTAGGCGTTGATCCATGTGTGTGGGTTTGGCACTTGGGGTTGTCTTGTGTGTGAGCATTGCCCTCCCTTGTTTCCTTTGACGTTGGCCATGGTGCCATTGTTCATGGACGTGGGTGTGTGTGTGTTGCTTACACTTCTTGCAACTCCTCTTGGAAGAGCCTCTCACTTCCATGTGAGGCGGTTAGGGTCTGTTGTTCCCCTTTTCTCAACATTTTGGCGCCGTTGCCGAGGACGTCGGCCTTTAGCCGTTGGGTTTTTTCAAGCTTGCCGTGCCTACACTTTGTGGATGCACCTCACACTTGGATTGAGTTGTGGACCTCTGTGGCCTTTGGTTGGCCTTGGGTTTGGGAGCTTCTTGAGAAGGCAGTTCCAGCCTTACAAAGGGCTGCACAGGGGGATGCATACTGGGCTGACTGCCTCCCAAGGGGATTGTGTCGCCTAGCTCTGACGAGTGAAGATTTGCAGATTGAAGAAAGGATTGAAGGCTTGAAGATTGAAGGTGCTGCAGATTTGAAAATCAGCTTAAAGCTTTGCAGACTAAGGAATTGTAGATTTTGAAGACTTGAAGATTTCTAGACTTGAAAGACTCTACCTTGGGTCGGTTCAGTTATGTATGCTCTTCTCTTAGCTTTGTCGAGGAGGACACAGTCTAGGAGGGGGAGGAGTGTTGCTCTAAGGGTTGCCCATAATTTTTCTCATACTATGGCATCCTTTAGCCTTCTTAAAAAATCCTTTTTTTGTAATTAGGAGATGTCCATATGAACACTCTCCTAAAACCCCTTTTTAATATTTCCTCTAGACTATGATATTGAAGCCTTATCAATAAAGTAGCTTTTTGGCACATGTACAAAAAACCCACGTAGAAACTCCCCACGCGCTCTCTCTCTCTCTAGGTGGTTATTTTTTGAAATTCCCAAAATCACATGAAGATCCTCTTTTTGATTTAGCACATGTGGTCTTTTGACCACATGTTTTATTCACATATGCCTCTCTTCTTCTCTATATAAAGAAGAGCCTCATTTGTAAAAGGGGGCCCTTGGCCTCCATGCTAATGGAAAGAAGGTTCATTTGGCTTCCACATTTCTCCTTGTGTGCTAGGCGTTGATCCATGTGTGTTGGTTTGGCACTTGGGGTTGTCTTGTGTGTGAGCATTGCCCTCCCTTGTTCCTTTTGACGTTGGCCATGGTGCCATTGTTCATGGATGTGGGTGTGTGTGTGTTGCTTACACTTCTTGCAACTCCTCTTGGAAGAGCCTCTCACTTCCATGTGAGGCGGTTAGGGTCTGTTGTTCCCCTTTTCTCAACACCCTGCAATCATCCATTTTAAACTTGATTAACAAGGTCTTCAAGTACCTTTCTTGAGTTACATACACTCCATGCTGAGTGTATGAGATCTCCATGCCCAAGAAATATGAGAAATCTCCCAAGTCACTGATCTTGAACTCTTTCTCCATTTGCTTCTTTAGACTTTGAATGCCTTTCTCATCTGTACCTGTAAGAATTATATCATCAACATATATGCACATGTAAATAAACCCATCTTCACTTGCTTTGACAAGCAAGCTACTATCTGCTTTAGACACTTGGAATCCAAGTTCTTTTAAGAACTTCACAAGTCTTTAATTCCATGCCCTTGGGGCCTGATTCAAGCCATACAAAGCTCTCTTGAGCTTGCACACATGATCTGGATACCTTTCACCTCTGAATCCTTGTGGTTGCTCCATGAAAACATCATCTGAAATATAACCATTTAGAAAAGCATTCTTCACATCTAATTGACATAATTTCCAACCTTTACATGCAGCAATAGCTATGAGTGTCCTGATGGTTGTCATCTTTGCCATAGGACTATAAGTTTCATCATAATCTATACCATATGTCTGAGCAAACCCTTTCACAACAACTTTAGCTTTATACCTAGACACACTTCCATCTGCATACCTCTTTGTCTTGTAGACCCATTTGCATCCAATGATCTTCTGACTATTTGGTTTAGGAACCAAATCCCAAGTCTCATTCTCCATCAATGCATCATACTCTTCTTGCATAGCTTTCTTCCAATTTTCCTTACCTTTTGCCTCTTCATATGTAGAAGGATCTTCATCTTCGTTTACCATATATGCATAATCTTTGGTAACCAAAAAGGAAGTGTCATAGCTATACCTTGTAGGTTTCCATTTGTGTCTTGATGACCTTCTAAGTTCTCCACTCCTTGAGGTTTCTGGTTCACCACATTCTGGATCAAATCTTGGCACTTCTTCAACTTCAACCTGTACTTCATTGTTCTCCTCTTCATCAAATATCTGAACCTTTGATTTACCTTTCTTTTGATTCACAACTTCTTCATCACCTGCATAAATATTGATTGTACCTGCATACCAAGTACCTTGCTCATCAAATGTAACATCCTTAGACACAAGGAATTGTTTTGTGGATGGACTCCACAACCTATATCCCATCTGCTTATCGTCATATCCAATGAACACATATTTTTCAGCTTTGGGTTCCAATTTATGCCTTAATTGTGATGCCACATATGCATATGCCAAACATCCAAATACTTTGCAATGATCTAGAGTAGGTCTCTTACCCCACCATGCCTCATATGGTGTCATACCCTGCAAAGCTTTACATGGTAATCTATTGACCAAATAAGTAGCTGTATTTACAACCTCAGCCTACAAGTAATTTGGGCAATTTTTCTCCTTCATCATGGATCTTGCAAACTCAACAAGAGTTCTATTTCTCCTTTCTGCTACAACATTTTGTTGAGGAGAGTACCTGCAAGTAATTTCCCTTTTTATACCTGCATTCCACAAGTAATTACTACTCTCATTAGAGAAATACTCTCCCCCTCCATCTGACCTTAGTCTCTTCAACTTATGACCTGTAATTCTCTCTACATACACATGATAATGTTTGAATGTATTGAATACCTCTGACTTATCTTTGATCACATAGATAGTGATCCATCTGGTAGCATCATCAACATAAATCACATAATACCTTGAACCATTGATACTGAAATCCTTTGATGGTCCCCACACATCTGTGTGTACCAACTCAAGCTTCTTTGAATACATGAAACCATGCTTCGAATAAGATTGCTTATGAGCCTTACCTAATTGACATGCCTCACATTTGTATGTCATATGTTGACCTGCAACATTAGGCAATCCAAGTACTGAACCATTATTAACCATATCTTTAATACCTCTTTCATTGAAATGTCCAAGCCTTTTGTGCCAAAGATCTAACTCAGAGATCTTATGTCCTCCATAAGTGAACAAGGCATGACCAACATTACCTTGGATCTTCAATGTGAACAATCTTCCTTCTTTCTTTCCTGTAACAATTTGGTTATACCCATTGCTAGGGTCTTCCACAAACGCTCCTTCATTAGTGAACCTAACTTCATAACCTTTTCAACAATTTGGCCTACACTTATCAGATTCTTAGGAATCGTAGGAACATACAAAACCTTACTCAAGAGAGTACGTCCATCCTTAGCCTTCACTGATCCAATTGACTTCACATTATGCTTTGTATTTTCACCTGTTTGAACTACATGATTAGTTACCTTATTCTCCAAATTAGTCATCAAAGCTATGTTGCCACTCAGGTGATTGCTACACCCTGACTCAATGTAGAAGACTCTTTGGTCTTCACTTTGCCTTTCACGAGTTGCATTCATTATCAATGTTGAATCCTCCTTCTGATCTGAAGCATAATTGTAGTAGGTATATTTGTATTGTTGACTTTGGAATCCTCTACCTGCATTTCTTCCAAAGTAACCTCTACTACCTCTACCTCTGAAATTACCTCTTTGATTTCTGCCACCTCTTCCTCTTGAATTAAAATTCTGATTTTATATCCACCATTATTCTGAGTATTATGCCAACAATCATTAGCTAAGTGATTTGTCTTACCACAAATCCAGCAAGCTTTAACTCCATCTTTATTACTCCTGCCTCTTCCTCTACCTTTGCCACCTCCTCTTCCTCTTAGGAAGTTGGCTTGGCTAGTTGTACCTTCATCTTCATTTACTTGTTGCTTCCCTTTGATATTCTTCTTCTTATCCTTTGAATACATTGCATGACCTGTACTCTTATCACTTTCACCTTTGACATCCTGCTCAAAGGTTAGCATATGTCCTAGCAACTGATTTAAATCAGGAGTGAAATGATCAAGTGATAATTTAGTAGACAAAATGAATGGCTTCCATTTGTCATCACCTCTTAAACTTGTGAGGATTTTCCTTACCAATTTATCCTCCTCAATGTCTTCATCAACTGCTCCTAATGCATCTGTAATTTCCTTCATCCTTGTTACATAATCTGAGATGGATTGAGAAGCCTTCTTCTTGAAAGTGGTAAATTCTGCCCACAAGGATGCCTTCCTTGACTTTGTAGTGTTTTGGAAATGCTCTTCCAAAGCATTCCATATATCACTTGCACTTTCAAGACCTCTTATGTGAGGTAGCAAGTAGTCATTAACTGCCATGTAAATAATGCTCCTAGCTTGAGCATCTTTCTTCATCCAAGTCTTCAAATCTGATAATTCCTCCCTAGTTAGAACACTAGGATCTATGAGCTGAGGCTTTTCTTCTTCACCTGTGATATAACTTATCAAGTCTTTGCTCATAAGATGAGCTTCCATCCTCATTGACCATGCTAGATAGTTCTTTCTATCCAACTTCTCTATCTGAAGAGAATCTCCCATCCTTCCTTCACCTGTGTATTGAATTCTTCAAACTTTATGAGTAATAGATGTACCTTTACTTCGAATGATACTCCTTTTGTCTTCCTTGATGTTGTATGGCCTCCTTCTCAAGCTTTGCTCTCAAGCTTTCACCTTTTGAATCTTCAGATATTGAATTCTTTATGACTGCAGCAGTCGGGATGCTCCTTTCTTCAATTTTGATGTTTCTTGCTCTGATACCACTCATGGAGAGTGTTAATCTCCAAAAGAACAAGCTACTCTTGAAGTTAGAGCACCTCTATATCAAGAGTAACTCAAAACATTTACCAATTTGGAGGATTAATGATCAATTATAAAGATTTTGGATAAACTGTGAAGAAGATGATTCTACAGAAAGTCTGTTGCACATATCTCTCTCATTGAGTTATCAAATGTGTAAATTTTTTTATAAAACTTTGCACAAGTGTCGGCTATAGTTTGCACACCTTTTCCAAGTTAAATCATTCCAAAAGACTCAGTAGATCTTAAGAAATGATCTCAACAAGTCACCTATGTCTAGAACTACTCTTATGAGAAGTCCATTCAGACACCTGTAACTTCTAACAATTGGTTCTCTCAATCTAGAACCCGATTATGCAAATGCTTTTAGCCATAGATAGCTTACCTTCCAACTTAGATTTTGACTCCTCACTCATGCAAAAATTTAACCTGTGCACTGAGAAATGATCAAATCTTTGACCATCGAGATTGCACCTATTTCAAAAAACAATGAACACTTCTTCACATATGAATGTTCCTACTCTTAATTCTCATAGCCTATTTACAATTAGGCTCTCAAACTTTAACCATAGACTCATTAACTATGGAATTAGATGTCTACAAAAGGATTCTTGAAATGATCAAGCACAGAAGGAGAATGCACAAAAACATCGGATGCAATTTTTCTTCCATTACTAGAAAACTTTACATTTGGATGAGAGAGCTAATCTTCATACTTCTAAAGTGTCTAATCACACCTAATTCTTCTGAATTCTTGTATTGTATACTCTCATACATTTGCCCCGACATTTTTCCTTTGTATATATAGCCAAATATTTACATGCTTATGACTATACAAAAGTATAAGTAAACTATCTCTGAATTAATGTACATATATGTACACATCTTCATCTTCTGAATATGCATTTCCTTCAAGCTTCATAACTTGATCTTTTCTTCAGTCCTTGACTTCCAAACCTTCATCAAAACTTCAATGGTTGATTGCCCTGCACCAACACGCGTCAACACAGCTACCTCGGTATGAGCATCAATAATTTACTGGAAATTACCGACGCTTATACCGACACTCATACCGAGGCCCTGTTTTAACCGGGTCCGACAACAAAAATTCGATATTTCGGGCGTTTTGAAACTAGATCTTCTATTGTGGACTTTGCGCATGCGAACAACCTATCTCTGTTTGTCACTGTTTCTCTCTCTCTCTCCCCCTCCCTCTCTCTAAGCACACCTCTATTTTTCTAGATCTGAAGTTTTGGTAAGTATATCGCACATACTGTAGCACTCTTTTTTCTTTGTTTATGTTTTTCCTTTTCAAATGTCTTCTCTCTTTAGTTTTGCAAGAGATTTTGGGATCACGTTTTTGGAAATTCGACGAAGGACAACTTCAAGTGCATCTTGACGACAACGATTCAAACAATTACATCGATGTAAGTATTTGTTTTTTTTATTGATATATATATATATATATATATATATATATATATATATATATATATATATATATATATATATATATATATATATATATATATATATATATATATATATATATATATATATATATAGAGAGAGAGAGAGAGAGAGAGAGAGAGAAACATATACATATACATATACATACACACTCACATATACACACACACTCACATACACACATGCATATGCATACACACATGCATATGCATACACACATGCATATGCATACGAACATGCATATGCATACAAACATGCATACACATGCATATGCATACACACATGCATACACACATGCATACACATGCATATGCATACAAACATGCATATGCATACACACATGCACACATCCATATGCATACACACATGCATATGCATACGAACATGCATATGCATACACACATGCATATGCATACAAACGTGCACATCCATAGACACATGCATATGCATATGCATATGCATATGCATACACACATGCATTTGCATACACACATGCATTTGCATACACACATGCATATGCATACACACATGCATATGCATACACACTGCACATGCATACACACATGCATGTGCATACACACATTCATTTGCATACACACATGCAAATGCATACACACATGCATATGCATATGTGTATGCATACACACATGCATATGCATACACACATGCACACATGCATATTCATACACACATGCATACACATGCATATGCATACCCACATGCATATGCATACACACATGCAGACATCCATATGCATATACACATGGATATGCATACAAACATGCATATGCATACACACATGCATATGCATACAAACGTGCACATTCATACACACATGTATATGCATATGTGTATGCATACACACATGCATATATACCAGAATGAATCCAGGTAAACCCCAAATTCACCCTCAAAGGAAAGTGCAACTACAAGCTCATGGTAGTCAACCACAAGACTACATAGCATATCAGCTCCACTATGCATAGTATCGACTCAATACTATGACATCCCCACTAACGTCCTCAGTGCCCAATAGTGGGTATAGAGCTCAGAATGAATACATGCTCACACACACACACCCCACAACGCACACACACCACGAGCATGAACTCACAAGAAGCTCTGCGAACTTCCGGAAGTGATGGGAAAACTCAGCCATAATGAAGCCTAGCACCAAATGCAAACAAAACATAGGAAAAATTACAGAAAAAGCATAGTTGATAGGGTATACACACCTAACAACTGGTCGCAACTCGGACGAAGAATCCACAAGTGAAAACTGCATGTCCGCTAATACGACAATCATATATACCATAATGAATCCAGGTAAACCCCAAATTCACCCTCAAAGGAAAGTGCAACTACAAGCTCATGGTAGTCAACCACAAGACTACATAGCATATCAGCTCCACTATGCACAGTATCGACTCAATACTATGACATCCCCACTAACGTCCTCAGTGCCCAATAGTGGGTATAGAGCTCAGAATGAATACATGCTCACACACACACCCCACAACGCACACACACCACGAGCATGAACTCACAAGAAGCTCTGCGAACTGAGTTTCTATCACTTCCTGAAGTGATGGGCAAACTCAGCCATAATGAAGCCTAGCACCAAATGCAAACAAAACATAGGAATAATTACAGAAAAAGCATAGTTGATAGGGTATACACACCTAACAACTGGTCGCAACTCGGACGAAGAATCCACAAGTGAAAACTGCATGTCCGCTAATACGACAATCATATATACCAGAATGAATCCAGGTAAACCCCAAATTCACCCTCAAAGGAAAGTGCAACTACAAGCTCATGGTAGTCAACCACAAGACTACATAGCATATCAGCTCCACTATGCACAGTATGGACTCAATACTATGACATCCCCACTAACGTCCTCAGTGCCCAATAGTGGGTATAGAGCTCAGAATGAATACATGCTCACACACACACCCCACAACGCACACACACCACGAGCATGAACTCACAAGAAGCTCTGCGAACTGAGTTTCTATCCCTTCCGGAAGTGATGGGCAAACTCAGCCATAATGAAGCCTAGCACCAAATGCAAACAAAACATAGGAAGAATTACAGAAAAAGCATAGTTGATAGGGTATACACACATGCATATGCATACACACATGCATTTGCATACACACATGCATATGCATACACACATGCATATGCATTCACACTGCACATGCATACACACATGCATGTGCATACACACATGCATGTGCATACACACATTCATTTGCATACACACATGCATATGCATATAAACATGCACATGCATACACACATGCATATGCATATGTGTATGCATACACACATGCATATGCATACACACATGCACACATGCATATGCATACACACATGCATTTGCATACACACATGCATTTGCATACACACATGCATATGCATACACACATGCATATGCATACACACATGCACATGCATACACACATGCACATGCATACACACATGCATACACACATGCATTTGCATACACACATGCATATGCATACACACATGCATATGCATACACACATGCATATGCATACACACATGCACATGCATACAAACATGCACATGCATACACATATGCATATGCATGTGTATGCATACACACATGCATACGCATACACACATGCACACATGAATATGCATACACACATGCATATGCATGTGTGTATGCATACAAACATGCATATGCATACACACATGCACATGCATACACACATGCACATGCATACACACATGCATATGAATACACACATGCATTTGCATACACACATGCATATGGATACAAACATGCACATGCATACACACATGCATATGCATATGTGTATGCATACACACATGCATACATACATGCATACACACATGCATATGCATACACACATGCACACATGCATATGCATACACACATGCATATGCATACACACATGCATATGCATACAAACACACATGCATACACACATGCATATGCATGTGCATCTGCATACAAACATGCATATGCATACACACATGCATATGCATATGTGTGTGCATACACACATGCATATGCATGTGTGTGCATACACACATGCATATGCATGTGTGTATGCATACACACATGCATATGCTTACACACATGAATTTGCATACACACATGCATATGCATACACACATGCATATGCATACACATGCACATGCATACACACATGCATATGCATGTGTGTACACATGCATTTGCATACACACATGCATATGCATACACACATGCATATGCATACACACATGCATATGCATACACACATGCATATGCATACACACATGCATATGCATACACACATGCATATGCATGTGTGTATGCATACAAACATGCATATGCATACACACTTGCATATGCATACACACATGCATATGCATACACACATGCATATGCATACACACATGCATATGCATACACACATGCATATGCATATGTGTGTGCGTACACACATGCATATGCATACACACATGCATATGCATACAAACATGCACATGCATACACACATGTATATGCATATGTATATGCATACACACATGCATATGCATATGTATATGCATACACACATGCATATGCATACACACATGCACACATGCATATGCATACACACATGCACACATGCACACATGCATATGCATACAAACATGCACACATGCATATGCATACAAACATGCACACATGCATATGCATACAAACATGCACACATGCATATGCATACAAACATGCACACATGCATATGCATACAAACATGCACATGCATACACACATGCATATGCATATGTGTATGCATACACACATGCATATGCATACAAACATGCATATGCATACAAACATGCATATGCATACACACATGCATATGCATACACACATGCATATGCATACAAACATCTCCACACTGGATCAGATGGGATCTCCACGTACACTTTGGGGAGCGCATGATCATGACGACTCCAAAATATATCACATATGTAATGGAGCTCGATTCATGGATGCAGCTCGAAAGTCTATGCATCAGCGCATTCTACAACTTTGCTCCATAGAATTTGGACATTCTGTAATGTTAAAATGAAGCGAACAGGATAAGGATTCCAAAAATTATATCACACAATCGATATATGAAGAGTACCGGCCAACACCTAGGAATCCTTTTGTGAGTTCGGAATGGATTCAGCATATGGCACGCGAGGTGATGTCTCATCGACGGTCCGAAGCTCGTGATGCTTTCAGAGCAGGCTTACCAAAGCCTATATGGTTAGATGTTGAAGAGTGGGAATCGATTCAAGATGAGCAGCAGCATACTCCTGATCAATATCGTCAACAACGAGATGCGGCGGCCACACATTTAGATACGGTTGGAATGTCACATTTAGGTAGCGGAGGATACGATAGTATGCGCTACCAATTTGTAAGTATCGTTTTAATTATTGAATTTATTTGTGTTAAGCACATCATGTATGTTCATCTAACATTTTGAATATTTATTGTAGGAGTTGGTAGTGGGTCATCCTCCGACGGGAACTGAAGAAGCTTATGGATATCGTCATGGATTGGCTGCACTGTTGCAGGACTTAGAGGGACGCTGTGCAATCATTTCATGGGAGAATATATGATGAAGTAAACTTATTGCTTGGTTTCTTATTTTTAGTTGTTATTTATCAATTTGTTTCATTTTACATATATGCTTTGTTGCAGGATTGTAGGTGTAAATGTTTTGATCCCCTTGCGTATATGTATGGTAGTGCTTTGCCACAATTTTGTATTACACTCCTATGTGGCAATGATGTACCATAATTTTGTATTCGATTCTTATACGGAAGTGCTTTGTCACATTCCCAAAATGTTGTATTACACTCCTATGTGGCAATGATGTACCATAATTTTGTATTCGATTCCTTTATGGAAGCGCTTTGTCACATTTTGTATTCGGTTCCTGTATGGAAGTGCTTCGCCACTCTTGTACATCCTTCATTTATGGAATATACAACTTTTTGTACATGATTCATGGTTCATTTGTGCTCATATAAAATCATGTTTTGGTTGCCATTAGAGTACATAACACATGTACTCGGTATAGAGTTGGGCAGAGTGTATTGTCTTTTGCTAAACAACATCATGCTGTAGCAAACGACAACACACTCTGCCCAAAAACTTTGTGCAGATATGGTCGTCGATATTAGCGTCAGTACACCCAGCAGTGTCTTCGATATGAGTGTCGGTATAAGCGCTGGTATTATCGATGATTATATCAACGCTCATACCGACGCCCATACCTATGCCTATACCGGCGACTATATCGGCGTTATGTTTCCGATGTGCATACTGACTGCAACATCGACGCCACAGAAAAATTAGGCCCATTCATTTTCCTCGGTATACCCTTGATATGTTGTAGTGAATATGGGAGAGTTAAACTTAAAATATCCTTTGATCGACATACAATCATTCATGCAGATATTCCAAAATCATGAAAATGATTTTTGAATATCCACATTACTCATGTGAAAGGTAGGCGACTATCATGACATGAATGTCGAGAGTAATGCCATTCCTCATCACGTCCTGCACAACGTATCTATTCATGGAGTCTACTGTAGTGAACATAGAAGGTCAGCCTGAATTCTTCAGTCATGAGAGAAAGCTACCATAAATGAAGTTATTCCATCAAACAAAGGTAAAGCAAAAACACTAGGAATGAGTGTAAGCTGGTATGAGAAATTGAAAAGAATGGGTTTTTATCACCTCTAGCATCACATGCATGCATACATCATTTAGGTCACGAGGTAAACCCCTCTTTGATTTGATTTATTCAACTCATTAGTCAACTTGCACCTTCTTAGTTGCATTCATGACCAATAATTTACATTGTTGATGTAGATGGTTATATCCACCATATCCAAAAGTGCTAAACCACAATGTATTTTGCCAAAAAAAAGAATAATTCAACACCATGTATGGCCTCTCTATCGCTAAAATTGATCCAGCTATTATATCGAAAAAATCGATTAGCGAGGAAGATTGGTTGTCTATGTTCAAAGTAACTTGACTCAAGGGAAAAATGAAGGTGAAACATGCTAGGCTAGAGTTATATGATGTAGTGATGGTGTTGCATCAAAAGGTGTACCAAGAGATACCAATGAACTATGAATAGTCTGTACAGTTTGTAAGAGCCTTTGCATTTGAGAATTGCACTACTACACAGACATTGGCAAATCGAGCTATGTATCACGTGGTGTGGATTGTAGCTATAGAAGCATCTTTTGAGAGATGTAGGAAGATGGGTACGATGCAATTAAAGATGCAAAGGTTTTACAATTCTTGAACGATGATGCTTCATCGGTCTTAGGGCTACATACACAGGTTGAATACAAGCTGCAAGAGGATCAAATCAAGAATGTAGATTGACATCTATCATTTGTAAACAACATGTTAAGCATGTTGGAGTCACATGGCTTGTCACCATCATTGCCATTACCTTCCCCACAGTTACCATCACCCCTCTCATTCAATGTTCCATCCATGTGCATAACATGTGGTTTGAATATTGAGGAGATGGTGAGTTTTTTAATGCACCTGATGCCATGCAACCGTTCATATCTTTACATTTGATTTGCAGCACATTTTTGTATGTCAATCAATTGTTTAGGTGAATGTGGTACTGAAATACCACAACATATGCGGCAAACACTCTACATGTTTTAATGGCGGATTCAAATTTGATGGAGGTAAGCTTGTTGAGCTGATTACATATAGCGTTGTTATTAGCTTTTTAAGTAATAACTTTACAATATTTAGTCATGGCTTCTTAAGGCTTTCAAGGTACCAAACATATTAACAATATTGTTTTTTATCTATCATTGTGGCTTCTAATCATTTTTTGAGTTTAAGGTATTTCTATCTGTAACTTGTGATGTCACTTAATAGTTGTATATAGCTTCCATTCATCTTGATTTAGCTAACAATCATCTATTGCCATACCTCCCAATCACGTTTTAAGTATCAGCATATCAATGTTTTGCTATCTAGCTAAATACTTAGTCAATTGTCTACCTATTTAGCTTAATAGGTATCCAATAGCTAAATAGGTCTCCAGCTAGCTACCTATCAAGGCTAAATAGCTTCCTATTAACTAATTAGTTATTTAGCTATCTACATATCTGGTTATTTAAGTGCCCAATAGCTAAAAATTTATCTAGTCAGATGCCTATTGAGCTAAATGGCTTCTTATGAACTCAAATTTAACCAACTAAATAGCTTCCTGTTAGCTAAAGAGTTATCTAGCTATCCACCTATGGATCTAAATAGCTACCAAATAGCTAAAAAGTTCTCCAGATCTCTACCTATCTAGCTCTCTACTTATTTAGGTAAATAGCTATCCAATAGCTAAATAGTATTGACCTATCTACATATGAGGCTAAATAGATATCCAATAACTAAAAAGTTATTTAGCTATCTAGCTATCTAGCTAAATAGCTATCCAATAGCTAAAAAGTTATTTAGTTATCTACCTATCTAGCTAAATAGTTGTCCAATAGCTAAATAGTTACCCACCTATCCACCTATGAAGCTAAATAGCTATCCAATAACTCAAACAATATTCAGTTATCTACCTATCTAGCTAAATAGCTATCCAATAGCTAAATAGTTATTGAGCTATCCGCCTATGAAGCTAAATAGCTATCCAATAACTAAAAAGTTATTAAGCTATCTACCTATCTAGCTGAATAACTATCCAATAGTTAAATATTTACTCAACTATCCACCTATCTAGATAAATAGCTATCCAATAGCTAAATAGTTATCGAGCTATCCACCTATGAAGCTAAATGGCTATCCAGTAACTAAAAAGTTATTCAACTATCTACCTATCTAACTAAATAGCTATCCAATAGCTAAACATTTATCCAGCTATCTACCTATCTAACAAAATAGCTATCCAATAGCTCAATAGTTATCCAACTATCCGCCTAGGAAGTTAAATAGCTATCTAATAACTAAATAGTTATTCAACTTTACCTATGAAGCTAAATAACTATCTAATAACTAAAAGGTTATTCAACTATCTGCCTATTTATTTAAATAGCTATCCAATAGCTAAAACATTATTCAACCATTTACCTAAATAGCTAAATAGCTATCCAATAGCTAAATAATCATCCAATTATCCACCTTTGAAGATAAATAGCTATCCAATAACTAAAATTTATTCAACTATCCACCTATCTAGCTAAATAGCTATCCAATAGCTAAAAAGTTATTCAGCTATCAACTATCTAGCTAAATAGCTATCCAATAGCTAAATCGTTATCCAACTATCCACCTATGAAGCTAAATAGCTATCCAATATTTAAAAAAGTTATCCAAATATCTAACTATCTAGCTAAATAGGTATCCAACTATCTATCTAGCTAAATAGTTATCTAGCTATCTCTGTATCCAGCTAAATAATTTCTTGTTGGTTAATTAGTTATTCAATTATCTACCTATGAAGCTAAATAACTATCCAATAGCTAAAAAGTTATTCAGTTATGTACCTATCTAGCTAAATAGCTATCCAACTATCTGTCTAGCTAAATAGTTATCTAGCTATACCTATCCAAACTCCTACCATCCATCAACTATCTAGCTCTTTCTTACTCTTTAACCCTCTATCAAACCACTAATATGACTGGTTTCATTGTGCTAAGAAGTTGATTGAACCTCAATTGCACAAGTTACCAACAATGGTGATGCGCATACAATATGGATCTTGGGATAAGTGAGAATGTTGGACGTACACCATTTGTACAAAGTAAGATTTATGCCCAATCTTCAACATCAAAAGAGATAAATACTATTCCATCCTTTCCCCAAACCTAGTCTACAATGGATGTCAATGTCGATCCCTGTATAGTTGACCACATGCATGATGATGGAATGATTGAGAATTTTCTTGATCTAGTTAGCACCTCACATATTTATCTATCTAGTCACAACTTTGTAGTTGATAAAGAGGTTCCTCTTTCTATCCACATGGCTGTTGCTTGTCATTTCGAATCTAGGCTAGGGTCTGGATTTAACCTATATGAAATCCCCCAAAGGGATCTTACTCCACGGTTTGATCCAAATACTCATCCAAATCAAGTTCTTTCATCAAATATTATTCTTTCAAAGCAAGTTCCTCTTCCAATTAATAATCTTGTTGTTTGTTCATAAGGATCATCTGCACATTCCAATATCTGATCCAAATCATAGTCCAAACACAGATCTTCTTCAAATGAATGCTGGAAATGAAACCTCCTTGAAGCAAAAGTATTATAAGAAAGCCTCAATTTTTGGCATGTCTAGATCCTAAACAAAAGTTGTAGGTGTTTGTGTACAAGAAGATGCCACTCTAGCATCGTTTATGGAAAATGCAAAAAGAAATTTGCAAGCACTTGTGAAACAACAGTAGAAGACAATCCATTTGCACCTAATTACAAGGTGACAGACTACTCAATCACATGTGAACATAAGCATTGTACCTGATATAGAAGACCTTCTAAAAGAATAGTACCAGTGTTCACCCTCTTACATCATTGTGTTGTAATGTTTACTATCCCCACATGTGGCATCATCCAAATATATTAACTATTGTCGCATTTTGTAATCAACCTATTTTGTATCAATGCTATTAAAATATTTTGTTGTCTATAATCTATATTATATACTGTGTACATATTTAATAGCTCAATAGTGTCATTGACTGTAATGATGTTTGGCTATATGTTGGATGGAGTACAAAGTTCCATGCACAATTGTCACAAAAGATAATGTTCCATCCTTATCAAATCAATGTGAGGCTGCAATAGAAGTTGAGCACAAACTTGGGAATACATAAACTTGCATGCATGGGTCATTGTCATGTACGAAATACCATGCTTTCATGTAAAGGATTCTTCATTTGGTGGTATATGGAAAAAAGCATTGGAAAACTCATTCCACAATGGGATGTTTGTCTATAACTTAAGCACCAATTTGGAAATAATTTGAAGTTTTAATGCCATCATAAACATTAGGAATGCATTTCTATGAATTTTACAATCGTTCCTCTCATGACGTATTTTCACACTAATATGATTTGGATGAAAGTAAATAGTTTCAAAGTGAGGAAACCGATTTCACTATTAAGTACTAGTGTTCACCCTCTTACAATACTTATTGGAATGTCATTGGATGACAATAAATAGTTTCAAAGTGAGGAAACCCATTTCAGTATTAAGTACTAGTGTTCAACCTCTTACAATACTTATTGTAATGTGATGTAATACTTATTCTAATGATGTTTGGCTATAGGTGAGATAAAGAACAAAGTTCCATACACAGCTATCGCAAAATATAATGCTCCATCCTCAACAAATCAATGTTAGGATGCAACAAAACTTGAGCAGAAAGCTGCCCAAGAACATAAAAAACCTAAAAAAAGTATCAATTTCAACTCAAACTAATCCTATTGCAACAAAATTTGAGTAGAAAGATGCCCAAGAAGATAAAAAGCTGAACAAAGTATTAGTTTCAACTCAAACTAATCCTATACTAGTGTTTACACCACAAGGGAATCAAAAGCCTAAACCGTTACTAGGCAAGTCAAAAAAAGGAAAGAGGTTGGATCATGTGGTAATGGAAGTGAATAAGGGACACCCAAAGGTTCAACGTGACCGGAGAGAGGAGGAGATACAAGAATTGAAGCTTGTTCACAAGGATTTAGAGCCTAGGACTTTGATTATGGAAGTTGATGTATTTATGAACACCCAAAGTGACGAGAGTTTTCTTGACACTAAGCCTTTTCTACGATGGTGACTTAAACATTTCAATGTCTGGATTTGGAGTGCATATGATCTAAATGAGCTCATCAAATATATTGATACAACCTTTCGAGAGTTCAAAAAGAAATTTATGGGTATTTGGGGGAGTGATGAGTGTTTATGGAATTTTTCAATCCATTTCAAGAGACTGGCTCATTTTTGGGACATGAATGTGGAGTACGGGCTTGAGAATACATTAGTACTTGATATTGCTACTATCAGGTTATTTTACAACATTAGAAGATGTTGTCTCATGCTTCCAAAGTTGACAATCAGTGAAAGACGTAACTATATATCAAGAACTCTCTATGGTCAACTTTGGAAATGGTTAATAGCCCCAAATCTTACTAAGTATGATGAAGAGAGTTAAACTATATATCATGGAATATGTCAAGATCTTAGTCGAGATCATAGACAAAGACACTGAGTATGCAGATAACAAAACATTGTGTACAATCATTGTTATAGACTTATGTTAAATACTTTGATCTTATAAAGATTGTTAGCTATGTTGATCCAACTGTTCAATATATCGTTCAATTGTTAGCTAAATATATGTTAACTACTTTAAGTCTAAGGTACATTCAAACTATTATCGTGGTACATAGATGGTATTTCCTTCCAAAATCGTGCTTCCACACTCTTGATGCACACTTGTTCCATAGAAACGCAAATGCTAAATTATTGTGATCATTGGATTTAAAGAAAAAACCTTTACAACCATCGATTTCATAAGTTTCAGGGGTGCAAGTTTTGTTCCAAGTGGGTGAGCTGCCACACGTTTTTTTGAGAGAAATTGAATATAATATAAAAGATTTAAAAACTATGCTAAGGGCAAGACATCACCAAATACAAATAAGCAGTCCAAATACAAATAAGCCAAAATGACAAAATTGTTGCAATAAGCAATTGTTCTTCTAAGGAATATGAATGAACTTGTTCTAAACCTTAAGGATTGTCCACCTTCACAAATTTCTCTAGTTTATCCACTAGGACAGTAAGGATATAGTTTGCGAGTGGTACATTTTTTCCTTTTAGTCCCTCTATCACTTGCTTGAACTTCTTACCACAAAAAGGTGTAGGTTGAGCATCAAAATGCATAACTTATAGCAAATAGGAAAATTTCAAAGACTCGTTCCAAGAGCTCAAGTCAATTCCTTAGCAAGAAGCTCATATGTAGAATAATTTTTTTTAGTGGTCTCAAGAAGGTTGTTAGTCTATAAGTCTAAAACAACAGATTTCACAACTTCTAGAACCTGTCTCACCACACCATATGCTTGAGATGTCACCTCTTTCATGTTCCAAGGCAGTACACCCCCTATTTTTCCAACTACATCATCGACCTACAAATATAGAAAGGAGCGCATGGGACTACTGAGTCATCCACACTATCAAAGACACCATGCACCTCAATGAATATGCATAGTGAAAAATAAGGATGAAAATCACACTTCAAACCAATAAAATTAAGAACCAATTTTCATGAGCCAAAAATTTTATTTGAAAAGTAACTACTCTTAAAGATGATAGGTCATAATACATGATGGAAAAACGAGGTCAAAGGCCTCATATGAGATAAATAACATGTAGAAACTAGGTTATAATTATCTAGTAGTCAAATCATGTACTACATAGTGCCAAACTAAAAGAAATTCCATCATCACATGGGTATTAGAACTTCTAGGGCATACTATTGTAAATGGCACCATTAATGGTAAACAAGTCTACACAATTGTCGATTGGTGACATGGGTATTTTAATGCATCTTACAAGATGGGAATAGAGATAATTTGGTGGTCTTGGTTCTAACAACCTATAGACATTTTCTTCTAGTCTCTCATAAAATAGACCCACTAAATAATATGTTCGCTATCACGTTCTTCCAAGAAAATGTTAGGCTCTTTGGAGTGAATTGTTTTCCTTGTGTGCACTTTAATAAATAGTAATCTGCACTTTCCTCATTGTCCTTTTCTGCATTGATTGCAAAGTTGTCATCTATTGCCAATGCATCTGATAGATAGTTGCCATTATCTTCAAATGTCAATATTGGAAAATGATGAGTCTTCTACTTCATGTGTTTCACTGATAGGATTCAAAGTGTGGTACACCCAATTTTGAATGTGGTGTTTGTTGATGCATCTTTTTGATTGACCCTGGATACAATGAAAGCAATAACATGTTAGTTCTCTGACACCAATGCAATGTCCATCTCCCCTTGAATAGCCATGAATCCAATGCAAGGATTGAACTTGAGATATCCCCTTACAATCCCAAGCCTTCTCCCTATTCACTTTGTCAATCTTCACTTCCTAGAAGCCTCGTGTGACATCTCTCCCTTTTGGACTATGACAAATGTCCTCTAAGAAATTCCATAACATCTGCAACACACTTTAGAATTGCACCATCAGGTTTAAGTTGTTCATGGGTAAGCACCCTTTTCACAACTGCACCTAAACCATCATGTTCTCCCTTCCCATGCCCTGACTCAAAGAAGTTCCATATCATAGTCATGCCTGTTAGCCCTGGATATCTTCCTACAATGTAAATGGACATTTAGTTTTTAAATTGAGAAGCTACCCCATTTGACCATACCCAATGTTGGCTTGAGTCAATGTTTAGCTCTCTCAACCATTGCCAATGTAATTGGAAACAATGTTGAACAAAAATGGTATGAAGAACTAAATTACCTTTCTAAGAATGGCCTACAAACAAAAATATGTGATATGCACAAAAATATTTACCTTTATAGACCACCAATGCATCGATTATATTTCATTTTGCTCAGAGAATGTATAGTTTTTTGCAAAATCAACCACTCAAACCACAACATCACCTAGAAATTTAGAGACACACATCTTAGAGTAGTGTGCTTGCCATAAATAAATGAAATTGTGCTTGATAAATTTCTTTAGAGTTTTCTCAAATAATCTTGTTATAACTTTAGAAAACATCTCCCTCTTTAGCAATTCTTTCCTTTTATGAACGTGTCCTTTATACATTGACTCGACATCTTCAAAGATATTTATAGAAAATATATTCCGCAATGCTAGTCTCTCTCAAAAACCACTTAAAATGTCCTACTCCACAATCAGAGCACTCACCCATCACACATTTGTACTGGTGGAATATGGTATCATTCTGACATGGACATAGAATACTCTCTATAATGCTGCTAATTGATTAAAATGTAGTTGTTGAAGCATTTCATCTTGATTTCTACCCTACTTTACAAATAGAACAGTCATAATTACAAAGACAACTATGCACAATAGAGCTTGATTGACATAGGAGATTGATTGCATCCTTAAGGCACAACATTTGAACATGATAAATGCGAAAACATGTGAATCTATCTTTCAATCTCTTAACAAAATATGGCTTCAATGATTCAAACTTTCAAAATTGGATATTTATCAATGGATGGCATTGTTTGAAGCGTATAAATAGCTCCATCTACATTAGACAAACAAGTGGCTATTAGTATTCATTAATTAGCTTGTTACCAATTTGCTATTAATCAGTAGTTGGTTCTTGGTTAGTTGTTACAAGGTGTTAGCTTGTTACTAGTTAGCTATTACTAAGTAGATAGTTTTTAGTTAGTTTTTGGTAATCAGTTATTACTTTTAGCTTGTTACTAGTTAGTTATTACTAAGTAGCTAGTTCTTGGTTAGTTGTTTATCTATTATCTATTACTAATTAGCTTGTTACTAGTTAGCTATTATTAAGTAGTGGGCTCTTAGTTAGTTGTTAGTAATTAGCTATTACTAATTAGCTTGTTACAAATAAGTTGTTACGAAGTAGCCTGTTCTTGGCTACTCGTTTATAATTAGCTATTACTAATTAGCTTGTTACTAGTTAGCTATTTCAAAGTAGCTAATTCTTGATTACTTGTTAGTAATTATCTATTACTAATTAGCTTGTTACAAGTTACCTATTACTAAATAGCTAGTTCTAGGTTACTTGTTAGTAATTAGCTATTACTAATTATCTTGTTATGAGTTGGATATTACTAAGTAGTTGATTGTGGGTTACTTGTTACTAATTAGCTATTACTAATTATCTTCTTACTAGTAAGTTGTTTTTAGGTAGCTCATTCTTAGCTAGTTATTAGTAATTAGCTATTACTAATTATCTTCTTACTTGTAAGTTTTTTTCTAGGTAACTAGTTCTTAGCTACGTATTAGTAACTAGCTATTACTAATTAGCTTGTTACCAGTTAGCTATTTCTAATTGGTTGGTTCTTGGTTACTTGTTTATAACTAGCTATTACTTATTAGCTTGTCACTAGTTACCTATCAGTAAGACTTAGCTAGTTCTTGGTTAGTTGCTTGTAATAAGCTATTACTAACTAGCTATTACTAATTATTTTTTGACCAGTTAGCTATTACTAAGTAGCTAGTTCTTGGTTAGTTGTTAGTAATTGGCTATTACCAATTAGTTTGTTACTAGTTAGCTATTACGAAGTAGTTGGTTCTTCATTAGTTGTTTGTAATAAGCTATTACTAAATAGATTGTTCATAGTTATCTATTACTGAATAGCATGTTCTTGGATACTTGTTAGCAATTATCTATTACTAATTAGCTTGTTACCAATTAGATTACTAAGTAGCTAGTTTTGGATCACTTGTTAGTAATTAGCTATTACTAATCAACTTGTTACCAGTTAGCTATTACTAAGTATCTGGTTCTTGGTTAGTTGTTAGTGATTAACTTGTTATTAGCTAGCTATTACTAGGTAGCTAGTTCTTTGTTACTTGTTAGTAATTATCTATTACTAATTAGTTTGTTACTAGTTAGCTATTTTTACTAAGTAGCTATTATTATTTAGCTTGTTGTTAGTTTGTTGATACTAAGTAGCTTCTTACTAATTAGCTATTTCTACTAAGTAGCTATTACTAGTTAGCTTGATCTTATACATTTATTATTAATTAGGTATTATTAAATAGCTTTTTTTGAATCAATTATTACTATTACTAATTCACTTTTTACTAGCTAGTTAGGTATGCATAGCTTTTGACTATTACTTTTATCTTGTTACATGTTAACTAGGTATTCATAACTTCTAACTATTAGCTTGTTGCCTAGTAGCTATTACTAACTAGCTTGTTACTAGTTAAGTTTATATTAGTTAGTTTATGTTTAGTTAGATATTACTAATTAACTTTTTACTATGTCTAATTAGCTAAAACCGTAAACTAACAACAAAAAATAGGATTACTTGAGATACATGCTATCTATTGTCCAAAACATGATAATCAGATCCTTGACCTCGTGTGATACATGTGGTTCATGTCGATTTGCTAGTTCTCTTCAAAAAGCTATGATCTGACTCAACTACACTTAATTGTCCAATCGTATCATAGACAACTTTCCTACTTACTCCCAATACCCTAGAAAGTCTTGAAATATTTATCTCATTTGTTGATGAATACACCACTATTTAGAATCAAAATCAATGTTGGTCTCTTCAACACAAGGTCATTAAATGTTTTTCTCATACTTTGTAGTGTATTTCAAAGATTAGTGACAAGTGCAGATGTTACATGTTTTTTGCTTCTACCCATTGCATCAAAAAGTTTCCCCATACATGGATCTTGCAACATCCTATTTAGTGCCTCAATTTTATCTTCACAACATAGGCTTCTAGTTTGATTGTCAAAATACTTGATGATCTTATTCACAAATCCATCCAAGTTGTTTGAATTACAATTAGCATTACCCTCCACATTAGTGCCCAACCTTGACATTATTATGTCTCTATATTTCCTTTTCTTTTCCTTCCAATAACATTTTAATGCCTATTGATCAATATCCGCTATTGCTATTGTATTAACTTCCATCAATTTGCTTGTCCGAGATTGCCTTGCATCAACACATTACAAATAAAGAAGAAACCATAAATAGAATACCATCTACCACTCATCAATCTACTTTATTATATTGATTTTACATTGAGTATGCTCATCGGATATCAATATGTGCTCCATCCCTTATGTATGTAGACTTGTTATACCAATCATCCAAAACCTCAGATGTTAGCTATAATGAATGAATAGTATGAAACTAAATGAACATTGTGAAACCACTTTTAAACCTGCAGTAATCATCCACAACCTTAGACATTACTTGCATTTAACTTCCTTTTTCCTTTGAGAGAACAACAAAACACTAGATTAATCAAGGAATTATACAAAATGTGTAGGGGCCAAGAGCTCACACCACCATAAAATCATTGTCATCAATCTTTACAACAGTGATTACTCTACGATAATAATGCATAATCTTTGCAATAAATTATTCAACGAGTAACTTCATGAAGGCATTGCTACATCAATTAAGCAACAAACACAAATAGAACTCTTGACATACATTTTGTCATCTCAACTCTATCAAGATGTTGAAGACATATCATAAAGGCGATTAAATTTGTGTTTTTGATCAATCTAAAACTACCATTTCAATGACAAGCGCACTTTTTTTTTAAAATAGTACCATACATCCAATAATATCGCATACAATCTATCATCAACACCTAATGTCATGTATCAAAAGTTTACTAAGATGTTATGAATCATATGAATTAAAAGTACCAATTCATTACATTCCTCAATGGCAGTGGTGCAAAGTCAAGAACTTCGCAATTCTTCTCTTGAAATTTACGCACTCTTCTCTTGAACTTCAAGTTGAGCAACAATTCTAGTAATGAAAATGTATTGGAATCTCACTCAAAAAATGAGAGATTTTTATGCACTTAGGATTCATTTAGCATCAAGACCCCGTGAATCTAGATAAAAGAGTTTCAAAATTTGCAACATTTTCCAACATAACTATCCATCTCTTTCACAACTTTTATCAAGGCAATATCGTACTCAATTGCTAATTAATAGCATAATATGATCACGCAATTCAAATTCATAAAAGATGTTTCTGAAGAAGAGAAGGAAACAAAGCTCTAACCTTGTAGTTGTCCGCCTCGTGATAAATTCTTCAGCCATAGAAGGATGAATACTCCCAATCGAATTCATTTGTCTTCCTTTTCATGCCTTTCTCTAGATGTCACTATTGCATTCCTCCCTCATAGCATATCCGATTTATTTTCTTTCATCCCTTCATCCAAAAGGTTTACTTCATCTATAGAGCTTTGCTCTCCTCCCTTTTCTTCCTCTCTACTCAACTCTGATGTTTCTTCTTTTTCTCGCAAACTTCCTCATTGAAAAAAAATCTCTCTCAATATTCCCCACTTAGGACACATCACCCAAAAAACTCCCAATAGTGATGGCACGCATCATCAATGCTCCACTATAGAACATGTATCACGCTCTGATCACCCTCATGTGGGGCACTAGATGATCTACCCCTGCTCTATGAGACTTGGGGGGTCCCTTGGGCACTAGTCCCCTTCACTTGTACTTTTATTTTTCTTTTATTTAATACAAGTCCTGGAGAGTAGGCTAAGGCCGAACTTCCTTTATATTAAAAAAAAGTCATACATATAGGTTTAGCTAAAACGGGTCCACTTTTTCCAGCTAATTAACAATGTTTAGGACTTCACTTTTTTGTAAAAATCACAAAATTTGTTTCATTCAAGCAGAAAGGCAACGCTTCGACGCTGCTAACTTGGCATAGAAAAATGGGCGGCGGAGCTAATACCGATAGGTATTAGTGCTAAAGAAAACGCTGTAGCCTAACGTGCTAAAGAAAACGCTGTAGCCTAACGATTAAGCTAATACCTATACCTTTAGGGGCTATCTCTCGAGCACAAACTGATGAATATCGGGCCAGACATGAGAAACGGAGCACCTGATGATGCATATTCACCATGCTTTCAGCCTATAGAGTAGAGTCCAATATTTTTTTAGCCATGATATGTCCAAGAGGGTTGCCAATTCCGAGTCTTCCTTGATCTTCCTCTAGTACTATCTGAGTTTCATGCAAAAGGAGATACTTTCTAAGTGTTCCATAGTAGTCTTTCTTATAGAGCTTTCTTGTAATATATTTTTGGTACTTACATTTTAGTAGTAATCATTTTCTTTCAAGAGGGTGGAGTTGGGAGGAAATGTTCGAGAGGTTAGAAGATCACACATCTCTTAATACCAAGAAGGAAGGCTTTCGATGACAAAGAGTGAGGCATCTAGAATTCCCTTCATCTTATCTTCCTTGTGTAATGTAGGAGACACATGATCAACAATGACATGATGCTTCCCTAGTATTAGCATAATCTCAAAGTCGAATTCTTGGAATAGCAAGAGCCATGGCCATGTCCTTCCAATGAGTTGGCGCTTGTTGATCAGATATCGCAAGGCTTGATGATTGGCGATCACAATAAATTTGATTCCTAATAAGTAATGTCTGAACTTTTGCAAGGCTAATACTCTGGTCAGGGCCTCTTGCTCCGTAGTGCTATAGTTCTGCTCAACTTGATACAATAACTAGGTTGCTTAGTGGATTGGGTGACAATACTTTTTTCTTTCTCCAAGCTATTCAAGGAGAACCCCCTCCGCTCTGAGGCTTGCATCCATGTGTACATGGAAAGGGATTTTCAAGTTTGGTACCATCAAGATTGGAGAATTTACTAATCACACTAATTTCAAGAAAGATTTCTCTTCATCCTTAGTCTATTCAAAGGTCTCGTTATTTCCAATGAGTTTAGAAAGTGGCATGACTATATGTGCATACATCTTGATAAAATGATTGTGCTATCTCGTGGCCTAAGAATCCTTGAACTTCCTTTCTAGATATTGGTCTAGGCATTTTGAGAATGGATATGACTATGCCATGGTCGGGATTCATGCCTTGAGCAGACACTACTCATCAAAACATTTAACCAGGCTACCCTTATTGATACTTGAGAAGGTTGAGAATCCATTCATAAAGATTTTAAGAGACTTAATTGGAGGTGTTCGATGATTATCAACACTATGCAATTGAAAGTTGTTGGAGCCTTCTAGAGTCCCAATAAGATTGAACAACCCTAACGAATATGAGGCTTGCATCCACGTATACATGGAAAGGGTATTCCATTATGGTACCGTCAAGATTGGAGCCTTTACCAATTGCATCTTTAATTTGAGGAAAGCTTTCTCTTCATCTTTAGTCCACTAAAAGGTCACATTCTTTTGGCTAAGTCTAAAAAGTGGATTGGTTATATCTTCATACATCCTAATAAAACATATGGGGTATCCAGTGTGGCCTAATAATCCTTGTAACTTCATCTTTGGAGATATGCCTAGGCATTTTGAGAATGGCTATGAACTTTTGGGGGTTGGGACCATGTCTTCAATAGACTACCAAGAAATGACATTTACTTGGAATCAATTTGAAGTTTGTTTCCCTACATTCCATGAAGATGTGGGAGAGTTGAGGGAGATGTTTGTCAACACATTTGATCGGGATAGCCTTATAGATACTTGAGAAGGTTGAGAAGTCATCCATAAAGATTGTGAGTGAAGTTGATAGGAGGTGTCCAAACATGATCGAAACTGTGTAATTGAAATTTTTTGGAGCATTGATGAGAGCATCTAGGCTTACAAGGTTGTGGACACTTGTCTATAGGTGTTTTTCAACACTTATGCTGCCAAGAAGAGAGGCTTGGGGAGAGGCATTGTCATCTTAATAGTGTCATCCTCAAGTTCTTATTGAGCTTCTTGGTAGGAGTCATACATAATTCTACCATGGTGATTGTCCTTGTCCTCATCTTTTTTGTGTTGGTAGTATCCTTGGGGCCTTCTGTTGTAGATTCATTACTAGCCCTTTCGGGTCATACCTGTTTTATCATCCTTGCTACCATAATTCCTCTCCCCTTCTCTAGGACTCATCACACCCTTGTCCATGTTCTTGCAATTGTACCATGCAAGTGGTTGGCGAGGGTATGGATGCACATTGGGTTGGCACTAGCTTTATAGAAATGTTGAAAGAGTTATTCGGTTGGCTTGTCATTGCCTACTTTAGGGAGTCTTTCATATATTGAATGTGGTGATCTAGACACTTTGTGCATAGTGGTGCATTTTTTAGAAAAGATGATAGGTCACCTAGGTTTTTTTTGCACTCCCCTAGCTATGTTAATGGGACCACTCTCCATGCCAAGGGTGGAGAGGTTATAATAGAACAATGGATCACTAGAGCAAAAAAACAAAAGGGTCATCACATGGAGGGGGGGTGTTGAGAGTTCCATGCTCCACCCTTTTGTCCAAGTCTTGAATTATTCTCATTCAAGCACATATATCCCACATGCAAGGGAATTCTCCCAAACTCCATATAAGCAAGGCCTTTCCTTCACTCCAAACAAGCTCATTCACTCTAGCCCATTGCCAAGAGTGTGCTTCCTCTCCTCATGGAGTCTCCATGCTCCTAGAGCAACTCATGTAAGTCTTTTCATATTAATCAAGTTCATTATGTTTTTGTTTCTTTTGTTCCATCCTCCTTAATCTAATTAGTGTGTGGTTAATAGTAGATTAGGAGTTCTTTTCTTGTTTTTAACAGCCTTGACATGGATCTTCCACAAAAGCTCCATGTTCGGTGAAGCTCCATGTTGGGTGAAACTATTTTTCCTACACTTATTATGTTTCTTGTAATAGTGGGAACATAGAGTACCTTGCTCAGAATTTTTTTCCTACCATTGGAAGCTTTGACATTACCAATCTTCTCCACACTATGCTTTGTATCATCCCCTATTTGAACTTCATGTCTATGCTTTGGATTTTCCAAGTCAGTTAGAAAGCAATGTTGTCTACAACATGATTTGAACATCCTGAATCTATGTAGAATAAATGATCATCTTCTTTACCTTCCTTGTGGCTTAGATCCATCAAGAGTAACGAGTCTTCGTGTTGTTGATCTTTAGAATAATTGTTATAATCCCTTCTATTATGGCATCTATTATTGTTGTTGAAGTTATGTACACCTTTGCCTCTATTGCTCCCATATCCATCTCTTCCACTTCCTTTCTGGGTCTTCCCAGTGAACCAGCAAGTATGAGTGGTGTGGCTGGTCTTATCACAAATGGCACAAGGTTGAACATTTTGGCCTTGAGAATTTTCATGCTTTGGTCCTTTCTTATTCCCTTTCCACTTGCTCTTTCCTGCAATGTTGGCTTGGGAGGTCTCTTCTTCATCTTCTTCCTTCTTCTTGCCTTTGAGCTTCTTGTCCTTATCTGCATATAGAGCACTAATTGAATAGGAGCTACCTTCCTTTATGCTATTGTTAGCCTCTTGATTGAAGAGTTGTCCAAGAAATATGTTGAAGTATGGAGTTTTCACATCCATGATGAGATCATAGGCTATGGCGAAAGATTGTCATTACTTGATCAACAACCTCCTTGACCTTTGTAACAAACTTAGTGATAGTTTGTTTAGGTTTCTTCTTCATTTGGTTGAAGTCATTCCAAAGATGGTTCTTCCTTGCTTTTGTACTAGTAGAAGAGAAAGTCTCTAGGGCATCCCAAGTCTCTTAAGATGTCTTGCATCCTCTAACATGTGGTAATAGAAAATCAAAGATAGAGTTGAGTATGTATGACCTTACTTGAACATCCCTTGCACACCAAAGTGTGAGCTTATCTGTTTCCTCTTGAGTAGGTCCTTCTTTGGATCTTGGAATAGGCATAGCTTCAAAGCCATCTCCAGCCTTGAAGTTGCTATGATACCACTGAAAGAAAGTTTGGAGAAGCTTGGAGAGTAGAATATTCAAGTGGTGACGTTGGTCCATCAAACTAGCATAGGACCAGCTCTAGCTCTTTGGATATGTAAAGTAGACCTTGGAAGCTTATGGCTAGTACAATAAGACCCAATAGGTACTTTGCAACATCAACAAGAACAAGTTGATGCAAAACAGATAACTTGCACCATGACTAGCTAACAAAAACCTTCTAAATATGGACAAAAGTTATCACTTCAAACACTGAGAGCAGCCAGCACAATAACAATTGTAAAACTTCCTCTCAAGGGAGTGTCATACATAGGTTTGTCTTGCTATAATGCATAAAAGCCCTAATTTATATGAAGTATACAAGGATCAATCACCTTAACACTGAACTGGTGTCATCCCAAAATTTCAAGGTGTTGCAAAGAATGACCCCAAGACTGTAAATCTTCAATATCTCTAAAAGTTATGAACCAAATGATCTTAAAATTTTTAGGCATAAACTAGACATTAATAAATTTCTAATGAGACCTTAATCACTAGATTTGAAGCTCTGTAGAGAGAGAGAGAGCAGCACTCTCTACAAGTTGATTGAGTCTAAGGAAGAAAGAGCAGTAAATTGAAGTGGCACCAAGCAATGAACAAGAAGTATATGTATTGCTTCAAATCATCATGCTACTTAGTGTAAAAATTTTGTTGATTCTTTATATAGAATCTTGAGTACATGCCCATGCCTTGTCTTCAATGATTTGAGTTCAAAATTAGGCTGATTTCTAAGTTTAGATTCATTGGAATCATTTCCTACAATCTAGGAAAAGAGAAATTTGGAATCACGTCTACGTTTTGATTGATTGATTGAGAATCAATCTCAACCACTTATAACTCGTGGCTTCTATGCCTTTTCCTCTCTTTTACAAGGATAATAACTTATGAATCACACAAGAGGGTGATCCTATGATCAGACTCTCAATACATCAAATGAGTGTAAATACAACTCTACAAGGAATATATGTGGCATCATTCCAATGATGAATTTGATGAAGATCATGTCCTCCTCAAGCATAATGAAAGCTTGTTGTTCCAACATCACATACCATGTCATCCTCCATAGTGGCAACCCCCTTTTGCTATAACTTAAGAAATTTTAGATTTTTCTTGAGTTGCATGATTGGGTCATCATATCCTCAAATAGAGCAAAACTTTCTTCAAAGCGGATTCAAGCCTGCTCAATGCATGTGGCTATGGCCACACACTTGTCTAATGAGACACTGGGTGCTAAGAGGTCCCTGTGCTTGTGCTTTGTGGTGATTGATAATGCTTTATCTATCTAGTTATTGACTAGGAAATCATCAAGGGCTTGAGTTAGCTTGGCGACCTATGCTCTTGTTTGCATCAGTAGATCGAGAAGGAACTCATCCAAATTGATTCAAAGATTCTCTAGCTAATCCTGAACATGATTTATGAAGTTCCTTAGCCTTAAGGTAGCCGAGAGTTATTCCT
>CM035407.1:194643820-194721320 GCA_020310875.1 Ceratopteris richardii | reverse complement strand
CCTCTTAGCTCCAAGAGCTCTAATGAAGATGTCAAGAACTTGGTCATCTATTCTCACATAAACAAGATCAATCTCAGCTGGTAGTACCTTCTCTTTGATGAAGTGATAATGTACCTCAATATGCTTTTATCTAGCATGAAAAATAGGGTTCCTTGCTAACTGTATACTGCTAAGATTATCACAATAGATAGTGATAGGATTTTGCACTTCCACACCTAAATATGCAAGTAGCATCTCCAGCCATGATGCCTCACATGCTGCCATTTGTAGCACCTTTATACTCAACATGTGTACTAGCCAAAGCAACAGTGGGTTGCGTCTTGCTCCTCCATATAACAACTGCACTCCCAAGTGAGAATAAAGAGCCACTAGTAGATCTTCTATCTAGAATACTACCAACCCACTCTGCATTAGTGTATCCATGAGCCTACAAATCTACACTAGCTTCATAAAACAATGCATAATCCAAAGTAGCACTCACATAACGTAGAGTGCGCCTTAGAGCATCTAAATGTGGCTTCGTGGGAACTTGCATAAACTGACTTTCAAGTCCAATAGTATAGCTAAGATTAGGCTTCGTAAATGTGAGATATATGAAGCTTCCCACAATTTTCCTGTACATAGTAATGCTTCACGTGATGTAGTATCCAACTTCAAATTCTGATCTAAAGGGATAGAAATCGGCTTACAATCAGCCATACCATACTTTTGCAGCATTTTCAAGGCATATTGCCTTAGTGACATCCATATACATGTTTCTGTATGTATAAACTCAATGCAGAAGAAATAGCGTAGCACACCAAGATCTTTCATGAAAGTAACATAAAACTTGCAACCGCCCATAGATGTGGTCTTTGCAGCACCCCAAACATCTGTATGTACTATTTCTAGCACATTGTCACTAACATGTTTGTCATGTGGAACTGATGATCTTGACTGTTTACCAAATCGACATGCTGCACATACCTTTTGCATCTTTGAAACCTTGAAATTTGGTAGTCCGTGAACGATCTCCTTTGACTGCATCAATTTTAGCCTTTGCAGATTTGCATGTCCAATTCTTTTGTGCCAAATCTCTATATCAGCAATAACTCCTGCACCTTTTGCAAACATGGCTGCATTCATTTCAAGAATTTTCACATTTAAGGTGAACATCCTACCCACTTTGTTTCCTTTGGCAATCAATCATCTATAACGAGGAAGGAGAAGGAAGAGAGCTCACATTGTACACACATACTCTCACTCGCAAGGAGAAGCACACACACAGATTGAGGCAAGGAGGAATAATCAGTACATAAAAAGGAGTGTACAAGAATGACCTAAAAAACAGCAATACAACAAGTGCAATATATAAAGATCAGTACATAAGGAAAAATCTAATGTCTGTGAATGAGTGAGCTAGCAAGTAACAAATGTGCCATCACTCTCGGTAGATAAATCTAATAAAGCTCAATGAAGTATCCCTAACATATACAGGTGTGACCACTATACATGTCGGAGAAATGAAAAACTGATATGTGTCATCCTCCATCATCACATGTTGAGCTTGATATCTCAACACTCCCCCTCAAGCTCAACGTCATGTCCTCTAATCCAAGCATCTTTTGAAACTTCTTCAGCTTCTCTGCTCCAAGTGCTTTAGTGAAAATATCAGCAACCTGCTCATCTATTCTCACATAAACAAGATTAATATCACCTGCTACTACCTTCTCTCTGATGAAGTGATAATGTACCTTGATATGCTTTGTTCTAGCATGGAAAACAAGATTCTGTGCTAACTGTATGCTGCTAAGATTATCACAATAAATAGTGATAGGCTTTCACACTTCCTGACCTAAATTTGCAAGTAGCATTTCTAGCCATGATGCCTCACATGCTACCATTGCAACACTGTTGCAGGGAAAAGAGGCACAAAAGAGGAGCCCCAAAATTTTCAAATTGAGGGCATAAAAATTCTTCTTCAAAATCCTAGAAAATTCCCTCAAAGCTATGTAACATACTTCTTCATTGTAACATACTTCTTGTAAAATAGTAGGAAGCTAGAGATTAGTCAATAAAGTGCCGGTCTCATGTGTGAAAGGACCATTTTTTAGGGCACATGTATATAAGTCACTTTGTGACTCTTTGCAAAGACTTTTTGCCATTGTGAAGAAGGAGAACTGAAATTCCGAATTTGCTTCTTCCTGCTGATTTCCATCTTCTCTATGATCTTTTGTGTGTGTGTAATGCTTGAAATGTGTGTGTAGGACTGTTGTCTATCCCTTCCCAACACTTTTGAACTACTGTGGTGTGTGTGAACCAATAGGAGTTGAGGAGCAAGTATAGGTGTTTCTTGCCATTCACTATTTTGGCCATAACTTGAAGAGCGGTTGTCAGATTCAAGTGAAAATACTATTAACAGATGTGTCTCATTGAGAGCTTCAAAAGGAACCAACTATCGACCATATTCAGAGTTCAGAGCTGGGAGAAACATTCACATTTGTGCTTGCTTTTGTAAGTGATATTGCGGCAGACATTTCTAGAGATATAGTGAGTTGGAGAGGTAGTTTAATCTTTTTACATGCATTGTAGCTGAGCCACTTCACTTTCCTTCATGTGTGCACATGTCCTTTAACTTGGTTCATGTGGTTCTTCAGATTGATAATTAAATGTGTATCAATCCACCACTATACGCACTTGTGGGGCAAATGAGATTTAGTCTCTTTGACACAAGTCCCTAAGACTTGGTGGCTTAGGTGCACACGTTTTTGGCATTGTTGCTGGGGAACAAACTTAACCAAGTTGTCTTCGTGATGGTTATAGAATCGTACTTGTAGAGGTGAATTTGTTCAATGGCAAGTAGTCAGGCACTTCAACACTTGTTACTTCACATCCCCGAGGTGTGTGTAATGAGTTTTTAGGTTTAGGGTTAGGAGTGACGAAGAGAGGCAAGAGTTAGGGTTAGGTTAGAGAGAGAAGTGGAGCAGGAGGGAGCTGGAAACATGAAGAAAAATCTCAAAAAAATTACCAAAATTAGTGTAGAGTAGGCTTCAGGCATCACAAACTATAAAAACCAAAAAAATTAGTTCATTTGACACTAGTGCAGGGACTGGTATTGTGTGTGAGCAAGCAATCCGTATCGTCAGCTTGGTATCGCACAAAGTGAGCTAAGGAGAGGAGTTGGGAGCATACACTTGAGTTGAGGCATACTCAAAGGTAAGCCACACAATTTTCTGATATCAAAATCAATTTCGAAACACCAACACACGTGATTTGATTCATTTCCGGTATCGCGGGGTAGAGCAAAGAGTTTTGAGAGAGCTTGTGAGAGAGACAGAGGATCAAGAGTGAGAAGGGGTGAGAACTAAACACATTGGTACAAAAAAAAAAATTGAGTTTAGAGCAATTTTGGCTGAAGTATCACAGTCCGTCGAGTTTTGGTATCGCGATATCAAAATTCCCTAGTATCATGATACTCGTCTGGTATCGTATCACTGCATACCACTTGAAGTATTGTGATACCACTCTGGTATCATATCATCAAGTTGGTATCGCAATCGGGATCAATGGGTGGTATCGTATCGCAGTCCACTTGGTATCGTATTGCCCCGATCACGGTATCGTATCGTCGACCGAGCGGTATCATATCACCTATTTAGTATCATATCGTGTGACTTGTTGGTATCATATTGTGGAGTGCACAAGTATCGTATCATGTAAAGTTTCAATATCATATCGCGGAAATCTTGGTATCATATCATTGGAAGTTCTCGTATCGTATCGCGTATTATTCTAGTATCATATCATCCACTAATGTAGTATCATATTGTCACATGCAGAGGTATCATATCCTGTTAATTCGTGGTATCGTATCATGCTGAGTCCAATATCGTATCGTCTTAGTGGTATCACTCTAACTGGTATCGTCCAAAACCTATCACGCCATTTGAGGGAAAAATTTAGAGGTAATTGAGGAGCCCATTATGGAAAAGTGGGAAACCAATATAGGCCCAGGAGGGTGGATGAACTTGAGATCGGGACGTGTGCTAAGTGGCCAGAGGAGTGTTATTTCATCGGTAGGAAGTGCAACCCAGACAAGTCATCACTCTATCTATACTGACACCTCTAGTGACTCAGAGGAAGAGGTACCAATGGCTTCAGAAGACATGCAAGGTTCAGTCCCTAGGGGGAACTTCATGTCAACGGTAGAAGGGGAATACCACACCTCTCTCCAATACGTATCCACTAATCCCCTAGAGATCCCTGTCTACCTGGATGGTTTAAATAGGTCTATAGAAAGGATGGTGAACTCCACTGAATCGGCGATAGTGCCCAAACCTGCAGTCAAGTACAAAGGAGGAGTGTACATGGACAAGTTAGGTCACATCTACATGGTAACATAATGTTGGAGCAGAACAATCAACAATTAGTGATTACATAAAGGTTATAAGTAAAGAGATGAAGAAAATATTGAAGATCAACTTCATGGAATGAAGGGAAGATTCAGATAACAAAGTTCTTTAAATCATATGTACATTAGCTCTGTATATACTTCAATGTACTTGAAGTAATGACGAATTAGGACTTGTATGTATATATATGTACATGCTTATAGTCGTATTATAAGCATAAGAGAGCATGAGATGAAATATAGATGAGTAGATGATGAACATTGTATGAATCATCCATCAGATGTATGAAGAGTTAAGATAAGAGAAAGTTTTCAGAGAATGGCGCATCGATCTTTTCTCTAATTCTCCTTATGTGTTTAATCTTATGAGAAATCCTTTTGTACAAATCTAAGTTCATAGTTAATCCATCTATGGCTAAAGTTTGAGAGTCCAATTGCAAACAGGCTGAGAGAATTTTGAATAGGAACATTCATATGTGAAAAGTTCTGAGTGTCTTCTGAAACAGGCGTAGATTTCGTGATTAAAGAAATGGTCAGTACTCAGCACACAGTGTAAAGTTTTACACAAATGAGGATTCAAAATTTAAGTTGAGAGGTAAACCATCCATGGCTCAAAGCATTTGATTAAATGGGCTATAGTTTGGGAGAACTATAGCTCAGAAGTTACAGGTATCAAAGTCGTCATTACAGAGAGGCAGTTTCATACATAGGTAAAGTGTTTGAGTCATTTCTCACATTCTACTCAAGTATTTGAAGTGATTTAACTTGGAGAAGGTGCGCAACCTCTAGGCGACACATTCTACAAAGTTTTATCAAAAACTTTACACAAATGATTAGTCAATGAGTGATTAATCTGCAACAGTTTTTTTCTGAGAAGTAATTTTTCAGAGTTGATCAATTTCTTGATAGTTTGATAATTTTTTTTTCAAAATTAAGTGGAGTCTGAAGTTATTCTTGATATAGAAGTGGTCTAACATCAAGAATAGCTTGTTCTTTTGGAGATTTTCTTTCTCCATCAGTGGTATCAGAGCAGGTTGTATCAAAATTGAGGAAAGGAAGACTCCGACTGCTGCAGACATACAAACTTTACATCTCGAAGGATCAAAAGGATAAAGTGTGAAGAAAGATTGAAGGAAGACACATTAAGGTTGTCAAAAGGATCAGAAGGAGTAACATTCGAAGCCAAGGTACATTCATTTCTTATAAGGATTAAAGATTTGATAGTACAGGTGAAGAAAGGATGGGAGATAGTCTCCAAATTGAGAAGTTGGATAGAGAGAACTATCCAGCTTGGTCAATGAGAATGGAAGCTCATCTTATGAGCAAAGATCTGATGGGATACATCACAGGAGAGGAAGAAAAGCCAGAATTCAGAGATCCTAGTGTTCCAACTAGGGAGGAGCTTGCAGATATAAAGATTTGGATGAAGAAGGATGCTCAAGCAAGGAGCATAATCTACATGGCAGTGAATGATTATTTGCTTCCTCATATTAGAGGACTTGAAAGTGCAAGTGACATTTGGAATGCTTTGGAAGAGCATTTCCAGAACACAACCAAATCAAGGAAAGCTTCATTATGGGCAGAGTTTACTACTTTCAAGAAGAAGGCTTCACAATCAATATCTGATTATGTGACAAAGATGAAGGACATTGCAGATTCTTTAGGTGCAGTGGATGAGGATATTGAAGAAGACAAATTGGTAAGACAAATTCTTACATGGCTAAGAGGAGATGAGAAGTGGAAGCCTTTTATTTTGTCTACAGAACTTTCATTAGACCATTTCACTCTTGATTTGAATCAATTGTTAGGACATATGCTAACTTTTGAGAATGATATCAAAGGAGATGTTGACAAGAGTGCAGGTCATGCAATGTACTCTAAAGACAAGAAGAAAGCTAACAAAGGAAAGCAACAATTAAGTGAAGATGAAGGTACTTCAAGCCAAGCAAACTTCCTGAGAGGAAGATGAAATGGTAGAAGTAGAGGAAGAGGCAGAAATAACAAAGATAATGTCAGAGCTTGTTGGATATGTGGTAAGACCAATCATCTACCTCATGATTGTTGGCATAATAATCAAAGCAATGGTAATTTTAGTCAGAATTTTAATCAAAGAGCAAGAGGTGGTAGATTTCAGAGAGGAAACTTCAGAGGTAGAGGTGGTAGGAATTCTTTTGGAAGAGGTGGAGGAAGAAACTTCCAAAGTCAATCCTATAATAATACCTACTACAATTATGCATTAGATCAGAAAGAAGATTTGACTCTTATTATGAATGCAACATGTGAAGCCTCCCATGAAGACATGAGAGTATTTTACATTGACTCAGGATGTAGCAACCATCTGAGTGGAAACATTGCCTTTGATGACTGATCTAGATTATAATGCAATTAATCATACAGTCCAAACAGGTGATAATACAAAGCACAAGGTAAAATCAATTGGTTTAGTCAAAGCCAAAGATGGAAGCACTCTCTTGAGTAAGGTTCTGTATGTTCCTACAATTCCAAAGAATTTGATCAGTGTAGGTCAAATTGTGGAAAAAGGATATGAGGTAAGGTTCACTAATGATGGAGTATATGTTGAAGACCCTAGTCAAGGGTATAACAGATTGTTACAGGAAAGAAGGAAGGAAGGCTCTTCACATTAAAGGTACAAGGAAATATTGGACATGCTATGTTTACATATGGAGAGCAGAAGGTATCTGAATTGGATCTTTGGCATAAAAGACTTGGACATTTTAATGAAAGAGGTATCAAAGAAATGGTTAACAATGGTTTAGTACTTGGATTGCCTAATGTTGCAGGTCAACACATGACATACAGATGTGAAGCATGTCAGTTAGGTAAGGCTCATAAGCAATCATACAATAAGCATGGTTTTATGTATTCAGAAAGGCTTGAATTGATACATACAGATGTATGGGGTCCTTCAAAGGATTTTAGTATAAATGGTTCAAGATATTATGTCATATATGTTGATGATGCTACCAGGTGGATCACAATCTATGTGATTAAAGATAAATTAGAAGTGTTTAATACATTTAAACACTATCATGCATATGCAGAAATAATTTCAGGTCAAAAATTGAAGAGGTTAAGGTCAGATGGAGGGGGAGAGTATTTCTCTAATGAGTTCAGTGATTACTTGTGGAATGCAGGTATAAAGAGAGAAGTTACTTGCAGGTACTCTCCTCAACAAAATGGGGTAGCAGAAAGAAGAAACAGGACACTTGTTGAATTTGCAAGATCCATGATGAAAGAGAAGAATTGCCCAAATTATTTGTGGGCTGAGGCTCTAGACATAGCCACATATTTGGTTAATAGATTGCCTTGTAAAGCTTTGCAGGGTATGACACCATATGAAGCTTGGTGGGGTAAGAGACCTACCTTGGATCATTGTAAAATATTTGGATGCCTAGCATATGCATATGTGCCATCTCAATTGAGGCATAAATTGGAACCTAAAGCAGAGAAGTATGTATTCATTGGTTATGATGACAAGCAGATGGGTTATAGGTTGTGGAGTCCATCTACAAAACAATTCCTTGTGTCCAAGGATGTTACATTTGATGAGCAAAGTACTTGGTATGCAGGTACATCTAATGTGTATGCAGAAGTTGAAGAAATTATGAATCAGAAGAAAGGCAAAACAAAGGTTCAGATATTTGATGAAGAAGAGAAAAATGAAATACAGGTTGAAGGTGAAGAAGTGCCAAGGTTTGATCCAGAGTGTGTTTATAAAACAAAAAGATTTGCAGATGGAAGTGTGTCTAGGTACAAAGCCAGACTTGTTGTGAAGGGATATGCACAGACATATGGAGTGGATTATGATGAGACTTATAGTCCTGTGGCAAAGATGACAACCATCAGGACACTCATAGCAATTGCTGCTTGCAAAGGTTGGAAACTATCTCAATTATATGTTAAAAATGCTTTTTTGAATGGTTACATTTCAAATGAAGTCTACATGGAACAACCAGATGGCTTCAAAGATCAAGTGTATCCAAATTATGTATGTAAGCTCAAGAGAGCTTTGTATGGATTGAAGCAGGCCCCAAGGGCATGGAATTATAGGCTTGTAAAGTTCTTGAAGGAACTTGGATTTCAAGCATCAAAGGCAGATAGTAGCTTGCTAGTCAAAGCAAGTGAAGATGGATTTATTTATGTTTGTATTTATGTCGATGACATAATACTTACAGGAACAGATGATAAAGGCATACAAATGATTAAGAAACAGATGGAGAAAGAGTTCAAAATCAGTGATTTGGGAAATTTGTCATTCTTCTTGGGAATGGAGATTTCATATACTCAACATGGGGTATATGTAACTCAAGAAAGGTATCTGAAAAATTTGCTAACCAAATTTAAAATGGAAGATTGCAGGATAGCACCAACTCCAATGGAAGTGAATCATAGATTGACTAAATATGGAGGAGAAGAATTCAAAGATATGAAGCTATATCAGAGTTTGGTGGGTAGCTTGATTTATGCTACATTAACAAGGCCTGATTTGTCATATGCAGTTGGAGTTCTATCTCAATTCATGCATTGTCCTAGAAAGGAACATTGGATTGCAGGACAAAGAGTACTTAGGTACATCAAGGGTACACTCAAAGAAGGGTTGTACTATGGGTTTACTTCAGATACAAGAGTCAAAATATATAGTGATGCAGATTGGGCAGGTAATATGGATGATAGAAGATCAACACATGGATATTTGTGTTATGTGGGAGACAAGCTAATCTCATGGTGTTCTAAGAAGCAACATACAGTTGCTTTATCATCTACAGAAGCAGAATACAAAGGCATGGTGGAAGCTGCAAAGGAAGTAATATGGCTAAAGACACTTTTGTAGAGTTTTGATGTTGTTCAGAGTACTCCTATCATTTTTGGAGACAATATGAGTTCTTTATACTTGGCAGCAAATCCTGTGTTTCATGCTAGAACTAAACATATTGAAATTCAGTATCATTTTTTGAGAGAGAAGGTCATTGATAAAGAAATTGAAGTCATGCATACTCCTACAAAAGATCAAATTGCAGATATGATGACAAAAAGTTTGGATGGACCAAAGTTGCAGAGGTTTAAAGATATGGCAGGAATAAAGAAGATGCAGGTAATCACAATTGATGATTGAGGGGGAGCTGTTGGAGCAGAAAAAATCAACAATTAGTGATTACATAAAGGTTAGAAGTAAAGAGATGAAGAAAAGATTGAAGATCAACTTCATGGAATGAAGAGAAGATTCAGATAACAAAGTTCTTTAAGTCATATGTACATTAGTTCTGTATATACTTCAATGTACTTGAAGTAATGACGAATTAGGACTTGTATGTATATATAAGTACATGCTTATAGTCGTATTATAAGCATAAGAGAGCATGAGATGAAATATAGATGAGTAGATGATGAACATTGTATGAATCATCCATCAGATGTATGAAGAGTTAAGATAAGAGAAAGTTTTCAGAGAATGGCGCATCGATCTTTTCTCTAATTCTCCTTCTTTGCTTAATCTAATGAGAAATCCTTTTGTACAAATCTAAGTTCATAGTTAATCCATCTATGGCTAAAGTTTGAGAGTCCAATTGCAAACAGGCTGAGAGAATTTTGAATAGGAACATTCATATGTGGAAAGTTCTGAGTGTCTTCTGAAACAGGCGCAGATTTCGTGATTAAAGAAATGGTCAGTACTCAGCACACAGTGTAAAGTTTTACACAAATGAGGATTCAAATTTAAGTTGAGAGGTAAGCCATCTATGGCTAAAAGCATTTGATTAAACGGGCTATAGTTTGGGAGAACCATAGCTTAGAAGTTACAGGTATCAAAGTCATCATTACAGAGAGGCAGTTTCAGACATAGGTAAAGTGTTTGAGTCATTTCTCACATTCTACTCAAGCATTTGAAGTGATTTAACTTTGAGAAGGTGCACAACCTCTAGGCGACACATTCTACAAAGTTTTATCAACAACTTTACACAAGTGATTAGTCAATGAGTGATTAATCTGTAGCAGATTTTTTCTGAGAAGTAATTTTCACAATTGATCAATTTCTTGATAGTTTGATAATTGTTTTTCAAAATTAAGTGGAGTCTGAAGTTATTCTTGATATAGAGGTGGTCTAACATCAAGAATAGCTTGTTCTTTTGGAGATTTTCTTTCTCCGTCACAGAACACCCAAATCGGATCAACGAGAGAGGAGGATTAGAAGGGCAAGGAAACTCGGGAAGACTCGACCTAGAAGAGTTAATAACTACACGAAGAGGCAAATTAGTGGTGACTCGAGTCTTGAGAGGGGATTTGATACCTCAAGATGATTACTTATTAGAGGTCTACTTGATCCATGGATCAGATTTATTTTTACAAACCGATTCACCCACACGTGGACAGGAAGAAAGCCCAATGAATTTCTATGAGTTAAAAGATCCTAAAGAGGAGTCTAGAGTCACATACCTAGACAAGAACCAAAGAAGGTATTAGCCGGTAGATGCAATGGATAGGGCTCAATTGAAGTATATGGGGTTTTGTGTATTCCCTCTGCCAGAGCATGCAACTACCTCCCATAATCCCTTTGGGATGCATCAAGAGCCAGAGAACACAATGTTGAGACAGATGAGTCAGCAAAGCATTCCTAAGCGAATCCATGTGCAATTCACAATTCCAGGGCTGCAAACTCACCCTAGACTAGGCAACCAACATCGGCCACTAGTGAGGCCAAGACCACCATTAAGAGTATAGCCTAGAATGCCTCCAATTAGACTACCAATTCATGTAATGCCTAGACCACCAGAATCCATAAGAAGATTAAGACCAATTCAAGTGGCTAAGTGTATGAGAAACCATTATGACGGAATGGGAGAACCTTACAATCACATAGCTGAACTTAAACAATTTCTACGAGCTGAGCAAGTGGATGATTTCTTTGTGCAGTATGTCCTTCGGACTCACTCTCACAGGAACGGCCTTGACTTGGTTCCAGCCATTGGATCCCAATCAATTTGGAAATATTGAGCAATTTTTTCAAGAATTCATTGGAGAGTTCACCAAGAGAGGGATTAAACACAACTCTTCATCCTTAATCCATAGCTTCAAACAAAATCCAAATGAAATAGTGAAAACAACTGCTCGGAGGTTCAATCAATATGTCGATAGATGTCGAGCAATAGAGAGATCCACTCAGCAAAAAATGATATCACTATTCTTAGAGGGGCTGATGAACGGGACTTTGAGAACTTTAGTCTAACATGTGAAGCGGTTGCAGACATTGAGCGAGTGCCTTCAAGAGTGTATTGATCTAGAGGACAACCTAGCTGATGATCTCAAAAGTACGCCAAGCCCTACGAAATCAGAAGATACTAGAAGTACAGTGACATCGAACTCCAATAATGTAGAGGAGTTAGCGGAACTGGTAGCTAAGAAGTTAGGAGTTCACGAATAGAGAAACTCCAGCATCCATCAATGAGAATACCCATGTTGCGAAGGTGCAGCTTATGCGGTGGAGACCATCTAACTCACATGTGTGTAAGAGGATGAAGAGGCTTGGCTCAGGTTTATCCATACAATAGGCAGCCACATCAAGGAACCACCTTGTATTGCCATGTAGAACAAAAATACGCTAATCATACCACTGAGAATTGCCCATTCAATAGGCAGTCACGATCTTTAACTTAACCTCAATATAGGCCATATGGACACCCTTGTAGAGAGCCAAGAAGGGAGATTCCCATATACAATCCCTATCCAGGACCACAAGGAGCACCTATGCCATATGAGCAAGGGCAATATGTACAACCTCAGCCAGTATTAGGACATCAACCACCATTTCCATCAAATGTAGTGCCGATTAAATATACTCAACCAGAGGAAAACGTGGAGAGAGCCACAGTACTACCTACGCCCTTCATAGGTACAGAACCAACGAATCAAGGATATGAGTAAACCCTAGGAGAATACTGTCCCTATGATGCCAGTTTTCTAGAATATGACCAAATTTATGACCCACAATATTATGGTTATGAGGGACATGACAACACCTATGGATAGGAGTTTGCAAACCTAATGTACACCGCACCGAAGGCACCAGCATCCATGAGACCACCCATCAGACCGCCTATGGCAAAAGGACCTTGCTATAGATGTGGAGGAGACCACTTTATAAGAGAATGCACTCGGCCATACAAGCCACCACTTCCTAGGACTTGGGAAGGGTATTGCAATGACTATGGAAAGGAACATCTCTTTAGAGACTGCCCAAAAAATCCCACTAAGACTCATGACACTGCACCTATTAACGTGATCAAAGTAATTGAATCGTGAGGAAGTGATAAGGAATACATAGTACCATTGAAAGCCATCACACGAGCACAAGCTAAAGGAGAAGAAAGAACACGAGTAGATTGGGAGCAAGAAAAGAGTAAAAACCTAGAACCCAGAGTATAAGTAGTGGAAGACTCAGAAGATCCACTTGAGAATATCCAAACAACAAAAAACCAAAAGTGGAAGGATAGAAGGGAAAAACTCAAAGAAAAATGGAGGAAAACAGAAATAAGGAAGACAAGAAGGACACAAGAGGCAGTAAGAAACCGAAGGAACCTGAAATTTGAGAAGGAATCCATGTTACTCCACAGACAATAGAACCCGAAAAACTAGGATCAATTTTAGCAGATCCAAGACCAGACAATCTAGATATGTGGTTAAAAGCTTACCAAGCTAGAATCAAGAATGGACCCAACATTGAGCAGCATGAAAAACTTCATCCACATGAAGAGTTAGAAAAAGAGAGACTTGCTATATGTAGAAAACTCATAGAAGTCGCTCAGGCCACTCTAGAGAAGACTATCCATGTCCTCCTTGAGATGAGAATATCCGAGAATCAAGACAATGATTGTCTCAAAACCAAGGACTAGAAATCAAAAGAGAGGGATTATAAGAAAGAACTATTGCATACCCAGGACGAATCCATGTCCATAGTCCCTCAATTAGAGGCTGATTGGCCAAGAGAGTTGTGGACTAGGATTCGGGAAGATCAATGGAAAAAGAATGGAAATGCAAAACCTCCGTTTGAGGAACTAGATGTGGAAGACTATCAGCCAACACCAAATTTGGAAGAAATATATGAAGAAGTCTCTATGCTAGACCGAAATAGAGAGGAAGCACACAACATTTCTACCCTGCCAAACTACATGGGGAAATATGATAAAGAATCCATAATCTTCCGTGCTCTCACAGTACGAGGAAAAGAAAAGGAGTCTTCAGACAAGACCTCACATAATCTAGTAGAACTCAAAAAGACCAAAGTACAATGTCGATTGACAGTGGAAGAATTACTTCATGGAAAACCTCAAATATGGAAACAATTAGCAGGACAGTTGAAGTTAGAGCATGAGAAGAAATAAAAGGAAAGGAAGGAAACTGAAAACCCTTCTACTGTACAAATTCCGGTGGATAAAGTTGGAGAATTTAGCAAAGGAGATGAGGGCAACACATGTTTACCCATCACGTACAATGGATATATGACCAAGGCCATACTAGAGGAGCAGGAGTGGGTATCGCCACCAAAGAAATTTTGGAGAAACGGGAAAGCCAGCCCTACGACCAATGTGTATGAAGCTTCAACTAGCAGATGGTCATGTATAGAAACCCCTGGGAATATTGGAAAAGATTAAATTAACCACCTGTGGAGTCGAGTTTGAGCCTACATTAGCTATATGTCAATTTGGGAAGGCAAATAATTATGAAAGGATATCAAGACTAGGGAAGAGACTCATTATACCTTCAACATCAAGGAACCATTACCAAGATAAATTTGCAAACATTTGCGTATAGGGATGTACCCCCACTATAATGAAACCCCATACACAAGGAAGAGGATGATTTGTCTATCCATAGTGTTGGTTCAAGTGACCAATCATGGATGCACAAAGATGCCCAATTATGGATGTGTAAGGAAGCAAAGAGAGAGGATAAAAAATTTCAGTTATGGCACATAGGACATCAAATTTATCAACCCATCGAGGACCAAATGTATATGCCTCAAGTTTTTCTCGACAAAGCATTCAAACCACACGGTTGGATGGAGATTTTAGAAACCTTGGATGTATGTATAAATGAAGAAGTATTGACCATGAATGAATGTGTGGACGAAGAAGGCTATGACGTAAGCTTTTACATGTAGTCCTTCACGAGGTAGAAGCAGGGGAAGTATTAGAAAAGGAATGGAAAGAAGAATACGAGAGCATAGATATGGAATCAGAGTTTGATTCAGAGGACCGGTACTTAGAAGCCATCCAAGCCAAGGACAAGGATGGAACAACCAAGGTATTAGCAATAGAAGCAGCCTAGGAAGTACTAACCCATGATGAAACCATGGGTAACACCGAATCAACCCCGGATCTATTTGAAGTCCTAGAACACTTCAAAAGATATGAAGTAGAAGAAAGGAAAATAGCCATTCAAATGCCTAAGAGAGATGCAAGAAGGAGAAGCATACGACAACAAGGAACAAATGAAAAAAATCATAGTGACTGTAGAAAACGGAGAAGAAAGATGCACATACATAGGAAAGGATGTGTCACATGATGCAAGAGAACAAGGAATTCCGACCACCACGTGCTAGAGAGATGACTCTTCTCCCAACCTTAATCCTGTATATATAGCTGCTCAAATCAACGAGGACCACAAATGTAACTAGAGTCCACAAGTGCATGTGCAATCTCCTCCACTCCTTTCATATCTATGACTAGAGTGTACTAGTGGCTAGAGTGTTCTCGACCACTGCTTTAGTACCTTCCACTAGAGTCCACTAGTGGTTGGTGTACACTCCTCTCGAGTTAAGTCTCTCAAGACTCAAGTTAACTCACGTTAACTTGAGTTAGAAGGGTCTAGGGCTTCTTGGGCAAAACTCTCTCCCCATGCTCCCCATAGGGGTTGAACCCAAGAACTCACCCTTCACAACCTTGAGACTTAACCACTAGGCTAAGTGGATTACTTGAATATGAGAGCACATGAATTTATGCTTAAGTCTATTCTTAAGATCTTTGGGGTTACAGACTAGTGACCAAACGGTATCCGATTTCATATCTGTCTGAAGCACTCGGATGCCTAGACCATAGACTTACTTTATTACATTCTTTCCCCCTTGGGAAAGATTTTCGTCCTCAAAAATAAAGCTATATATAGTATCCATAAGCAACCCCCGAGCCTCATGTTCTTAAACAAGAAGAACATGGTCATGTTCTAAAACTAGAAGAACATGTCTCATCTCTATGGCGGCATCCCTGCCCAAATGATTCAAAACACCATCCGGCTTTGCGCTTTGATAAAACTGGTCAAAGTACAAAGTAGTGAATGAATTATAAGGGTGGATCTAAAAACATTCCCAACCACTTCATTGTTTCTCGATATGCGATCTAGGCACAAACACATGAAATGGATGGAGTCCAATTACTAGTCCATTTCTAGGCATGACTAGTGCATGGACTTTAGTAACTAGGAGGGGATTTGTATCCCAATCAAGACTTTGAGAACTCTTGATTCACTTGAATTTATTTTGGAAAACTTGAAGTTGGTTGATCCAAACATTTGACTTGGATGTTTGTACAATGGTTAACTCCCAACCAACAATTACTTGATTTCCTCACCCGACTTGAGGACTACTTTGTCCTAAGGGCTTGAAAAATCCTATGTAAACTGTAGGAGAAAGTTTTTCATTTACTTTGGGTCAACCTAACTATATCTTGACCAAGTCAAATTCAAAATGAGAATCATCCAACTTAGGATATTGTTCTCAAAGACATTAGCTAAAAGTTCTTGGGAATTGTCAATCTGATGAGCAATACCTAACTCCACTATTCTAGAGTATATTGAACTCTAGAAAGTCATAAGAGGTATGCTAGTAGCGGGAAGAAAACCCAAATAAATAAGTCAATCTTAGACTTGTCATCTGAAGATTGAATAAGTTATTGTACAAAACATCTATATAGGATGTTTAATTTAGTTATCTAGTTCCATTCGGCTAACCCTGGACTTTTGTAAAAGGAATCAGATACCATATCTGAGTCAATTCCAAAAGATTTGGAAAGCAGAAGGAAATACCGAAAAATCTATACAACTAATTCAAACTTCTAAGATATAAACTTACTATGAGTCAAATACTTGATGGCCCAAGACTTCTGAATGATCGGTTTCAACAAGGTACTGAAGCATTTATTTTTCTATCTTTAAGAGAAATAAACTTGATTCTTGAAAAGATTCATAGAATAATTCTAAACATCATCTAACCACAAGATACTACTATGGTATGTAACATCAGTGTATCGATCCACTGACGTTCTATTGATGAGTTTTTACTCAAATAATGCTTCTCTTGAGACTAAGTTCATACCTATATTCAATCTTTATGAGTGCTTACTAGGAATGCGATTCTTGAGCATTACTTTGAGTCAAAAGAGTGAATTTACCAAGTTACACTAGGAACTTGATGCTTAACTTATTCAATCTATCCTTATTTGAAAGGTTCACTTCAAAGTCAAAGTCTTATTCGATTAGAAATTTATCAAATATTTCCGAATCATCAACACTTTAGCTTGAAGTGTTTCGAGAAGAACTTGGAAGCTACTTACTTCATATCTTCTTACAAACTTGATCTTGAAGTATCTTGAGATTGTACTTTTATCCTCGTTGAATTAAAACTTATCCTTGGAAGTTTTAATTTTCTTGAAGATCAGATCTAACTTCAAAATCCATTCTCAAACTAAAAGATAATTATCATTCCACGGTCCGATGTCCCATACCATCTTTCCTACATCAATCTGAGTATAAAATCTGGTGTCCCATACCACCCTATTTTATATTCACATTAATGTGTGGTTGATACATATTTTAAAGTCTAAACATCTCTTGATAGAGTACCTTCTTGCTTCAATTCTTTACGAGAATTTTGAAGTTTCAGGCATTATCTCTAACTAGATTTTCTAGGTTTGTTTAGACTTGGAACAGTTTACTCTTTTCACATTTTTCCATTGGATAAATGGAACTTGAGTGAATATATCCAAAAGGAATTTTTTATTGCCAATACTTGGGCAATCTATAGAGTAGTTCCAATCGCACGTTCTTGGACAATCATGGCCAAGCTTGATCAAGTCTGGTTGATCTTGCGTCTAGAATAAAGACTTAGTCTTTATCCTTAAGATCTCCTGATCTATCAAAAGCTTCTTTGCTTACCCATGGGCTTTTAGAGATCTTTTCCCTACTAAGTCCAAGCATACACTGATGCCTCTCGGATTCCAAGCTAAGAATCTTTGATATAACTTTGGGTTATATCACTATTTGAACTTAAGTAACCATACCAAAGCTTTGGGGACTGTTGGGAACTACTTGCTATTATACTTTCTTGAAACATTCTAGTCTCACATCTAGGGAGAGTTTTTCTTTCAAGAACTTTTAGATTCCTACCAAGGAATCAAGTAATACTAAGCTAGTGGTTCATCTTGGAATCTTTTGCTTTCCAGTCCAATGATTCATCTTGGAATCCTTAGTTTTACTAGAATCATCTCTCTAAAAGAAATCTTGACTATTAAACAAGAACAAGACTTAAGGCTTTATTGCTTGCCTAAAAGATATTCCTTTTTAACTAAGGAAATAGTTAACTAGGCTATTTCTTTTATTGGCTTAACTTTTAGCTTAATTCCTAAAGATTACTTTGACCTATCTTTTTAGAAAATATCTTGATTCCCAAAGATTACTTGGATTTCTTCTTTAAGCTCTAATTAGCTTAAACAAAACCAAGCATACTTTTCTTATCCATAGAAAAATGCTTAATAAAGGTCAACTACTTAACCAACAATCATACATATAAAAATGTATGTTCTTGCATGCAAATGTATGTGCCTACATGCAAATGTATGTGCCTACATGCAAATGCATATGCTCACATGCGTATTCATGCATGTTCTTTGCATGCCCAAAATATAATGCAACAAACATGCACGGGCTTGATGCATGACTTTTCCTTGTACTAAGAATGTATATCATGCAATTTGGATGCATGTATATCTTTTCCTTTGTCCTAATGCACTATGATATAAAAACATATCCTTGTGGTGCAATAAAAAGCTTACTCAATGGAAAGGAAATTTGGAATTAAACTACCAAAATACATTCTTTGATGCACAAGGATCCTTTTTTAAATCAATTCTTTCGTTAATGCAAACTAATGCTTGGAATGAGAAGTGGATTGTTTCATTATCCTAACCTAGAATTAACCAATTGAAATCTTGGCTATTTCAATATGCATCTAGGATTAAGTGTAGACTAATGAAAACAAGATAAATCAAGCACTAAGGCCAAGTAGAAACCGGAAAATACTTAGCTTTAATCATAGCTTCGTCCATCCTTTGATTCTCACGAAGAGCCAACCTTCATAGCCATGCTCACCTCTCTCCAAGCATCATCCTTTCCTTGATCTTTGGAAAGAGCCATTCTCCACCCTGTGGTCCATGAGAAAGACTACATATTCCTCCTTGAAGTCCATTGCTTCCTCTTGTCCTCTTCGTTGAAGAAATGAAGCCTTCCTTGGACTAACTTCTTTTAGCCCATCCTTTGCTTTCGAAGGATGTGTGGATGGTGGATGAAGCTTCACTTTGCCCTTCCTACTTTGACTTATGTACTATCAAAGTATCCACTTGAACTAGGTTTAAATTGAATAAAAAAGATTAAAAGGGAATACCTTCTTTCGAGGCCAAATCCACGAAGAGTAATCAACTCCACTTAGCTCAGATTGGGTATAGCAGAGAAGATGGATGATATAGTGAAAACTAGGGGACGAATTGAAGCATCGATGGCCATCTGTTGTAGCAATCAAAATGTTAGGCTCCATAATAAGCGGTCACGGTTTCGAAACTTGAGCCACAAAGTTCTGCTTCAGAGATGTCCTCTTAACTCTTGATACTCTGCTTTTTGTTTGCTGACATATGGCTCTGTTAGTACGGCAGATCTGTGGGATAGATGAGGTTTCGGGATCAGATGGTATGGCTCTTATATTTGTAGTAATTATAATGATTATCAAAGCACGCGTGTGCCTTGGCCTAAACCAATATGCACCTGTACGAAATAGACCTGCGTGGGTTCGATCCCCATGCTCTACAGAAATGCATCATCTACAGTAGCACGACATCCACCTCTTAGTGTGGGGAAGAGAGACTTTTATCTATGAAGCTTTGGGCAACAAATATTTGTTAAGTATATTCCAAATCAGAACTCTCCACGTATACACGGTCAGTAGTCCTCTACAGATCGATTTCATCAGCAGCAACGCCCTCCTTTGCTAACCCAATGCATTTCCACCTAAAGTGCATGGGTTTGAGGTCCCGGAACCGACAGCATGGGATGGACTTTGATAAGGTTTGAGCCATCGAAGGGCTTAAGATTAGCTAAACTTTGGCCCGTGCTCGTGATTTTCTGCAGTGCCAACTATAATTGATGTTAATATGAAATTTCATACACCAACGTTTTGCGCTCACTTGGTTGAAGTAACGGACTCATGATGAAGAGATGATGGGATCAAAATCCATGGACGGTAGGAGGATGTGAGGAACTCTGTAGCGCCAATTCCTTCTCCTTCTCCCCGCGAGCGATTGATTCCATATCCTTCTCTTCGCGAGTGCCATGCTTCAACCGTGTTCGTGTGGGAGCTCTGTGATTTTTTTTAATATAAAGGAAGTTCGGCAATAGCCTACTCTCCCGGACTTGAATTAAATTAAGAAACAAAGGTACAATAGAAGGGGACTAGTGCCCACGGGACCCCCCAAATCCCACAAAGCAGTGGAAGCATGATTGAATCCTAGGTTGCATTACAGAGAAGGTTAATCACCCTCTCATCGCCCACATGCGGGGCCCACTTGGGTTTGAGCTTGTTGTTGATCAGCAGGAGAACTTGATGGTGTCTGAAGGGGGGGGACTTCTTGCAGTTAACAATCCTTTTGCCCAGGAGGAATAGTGATTTCTCAATCGACCACTCCCTGGGGGGATCGCCGAAGTTGAGAGCACACCTCTCCCGCCAAATTTTCCACAGGACTTCCCCTCTGATGGCGTTCCAGAGTGTCGCAGAGCAGCCGATCGCTTCTCCCAGAAGGACTTGTTTCCAACTAAGCTGTTTTTGAAGTCTGATTTTCATTCCAACCGTCTGCCAGATTCTGTAGGAGTTGGGGCAAGTAAGGACGATGTGTGGGACATCTTCGATAGCACGGTGGCAGCGTTTGCACCAAGGAGGGATCCCACAAAGTTTGCTAGCCTTATGGTTGGTCCAAATTCCTCGATGAAGAATTTGCCATAAGAGGACGGACTTCTTAATCTCAATAAGGGGGTGCCAGATACCCATGAATTTCATGTCCCACCGAAGCCGCGTCCAAGACAGGCACCACTTCTTGTTGAGGCTGATCTGGAGGTCAGTCGTTTCTTTGATGTTCGGGATTTTGAGTAGGCTATTTCCGTTGTGCCATTTGAGACCAAGCGAGTTCGGTGAGTCGTGTCCCATGAGAAGGCGTGTCTTGCGGCGATCCCAAGCGAGGCATCTGCTTTGCAAAGTGTTCCATTCTTCGTAGGAGATGTTTATGCGAGGGTCAATATCCTCGAAGTTGATCCAGTTGTTGGTGTCATGTTTCCAGAGGTGTTTCCATTTTTTGAATCCTTTGTTCCATAGCTTCTTGGCATTTTGAATGTTCCACGACTCCACACTCCGGATGCCATGTATCGGAAACCAGATAGAGTCGTTTTGTCTGATTCCGGCCGCCCACTTCCAGTCCTCACTAATTCTTGTGAAGCTTTTGACTTTATTCCAGCCCTTCCAAAGGGAGCACACGAGATTGGAGCCTTTCGGGAAGACGGGGATCGGGGAGAAAAGCAGGGTCAAGATGTCAAGATTCTTCCAGTTCGGGAACCCCGTGAGGGCCAACTCATTCTTGTTTCTGAAGATCAGCTTGGCCCACGAGGCCTCCCTATTGCACCAAGCCCTAATCATCCATTTGGCTGCCAGTTTGTTAGCCATACACCCAATGTCCAGGATACCAAGCCCCCCGCTATCTCTAGGGCTAGTGCAGATGGCCCATTTGATTTTAGGCACCCCCCTTCTGTTATGATCGCCCGTCCAAAGAAAGTTTCTACAAATACTATTCAGTTTGGACAGGCCTTGCTCATTCGGTCTCCAACAAGAAAGGAAATAGATGGTAGAAGAGAGGAGGAACGTGTTGATAACCATCGCACGCCCAGCGAGATTGATTTGCATACCTCTCCAATAGTTAAGTTTGTTTTCGAGTTTAGCCAACACCCAGTTCCATCGCTGCTCCATAGAGACGCCAAACCCCAAGGGGATTCCAAGAAGTCGAAGGATTTGGCCCTGCGGAATGATTTGACAGCCATGATCAGTGAGAAGGCCAGGGTGCTGACCCACAATAGCCCTGAAGGCGGTCTTGGAGTGGTTGATTTTGGATCCAGAGGCATCACAAAAGGTAGCAAGACACCTCCAGAAAGTCTCCAGGCTGGTATTATCATTGTGGACGAACGCGTTCATATCATCAGCAAAAAGTCTCATGATGATTTGACTGTGGTCGTGAGGCAGCCGGAGGCCTTTGATATTGCCAGCCTCCACATGATGAGCCACAAGTCTGCTCAGCCCCTCAGTGGCGATGGAAAAAAGAAGGGGGGCCAGAGGGCATCCTTGTCTAATCGATCTTCTAAGATGGATCGCCTTCGAAAGTTTGCCGTTAACGTTAATTTGGGTCGTTGCGTTTCCGAGAAGGGTCGCGATCATCTTGGTGAATTTCTGACTAAGTCCGAGATCTTGGAGCGACTGCAGAATATAGTCCCATTCTAGCCTATCGTAGGCTTTGTCAAAGTCGATCTTGATGAAAACCACATCTTGATTAGACTCATTTGCAAATTGAATACCTTCCCAAATATCCATAATGGTTTCCAGGATAGACCTGCCTTTGATGAAACCTTTTTGGTCCTCACTAAGCCAAGATCTCAGGTGGCACGAGAGTCTGTTGGCAATGACTTTGGCGATGATCTTGTATCCTGTTTGGAGCATGGTAATAGGCCGCCAGTTCTCGATTCTGTTCTTTTCCCCCTTCTTGTGTATCAACTTGATAATTCCATTATTTAGACAAGAAGGAAGAGCACCAAACTTTAGCGCTTCTTGCCAAACCATCCGAAGAGGGGTGGCAACCACCAGCTTGAAGGATTTAAAGAACTCGTTAGTGAGTCCGTCGGGTCCCGGGCTTTTACCGAGGGGGAGGGCATCAATGACCTCAATGATTTCCGATTCCGAGATAGGGGCATGAAGAAGGGAGTGGAGGTTGGGTGGTATCCTCCGGGGGGAAACCCTAGAAATGGCAGCCATACAGTCCCTTCTATGGTGGGAAAGGGGGTTCGATGTTCCCAGGAGTCTCGTGAAGTGCCCCTCGATGATGCCAAAATTATCTTCTTCCGAATTGCAAACATTGCCATGTGGGTCTAGCAGTAGGGGGATCGACTCTCTGCTGTGTTTCCTTTTAAGGATACGACACATCTCTTTGGTGGGTTTGTCGGCTTTGCCAGCCCACCACTCCTTGAAGAAGATTTGCAAGTTTTTCCTTTGTAATTCTTCCTCGTATCTCAACACTGCTCTGATTTTCCTGAGGCCTTTCTGGGCTTGTTGTTTTCCTTTGTTCACTTCCTCCTCGAGCCGCCAGAGTCTGTGGTAAAGGGCTTCCCTACGAGCTCGCCGCACAGTCTCGAGCATCTTCTTAGTTCTGATCATGATCTTACGAGACTTGTCGACCGCACTTCTCCAGCACTTGGCAGGGGCCAAGCCAGAGGCGAACGCCACTTTCCACACATCGGCAATTTCTTGGTGGACAGAAGGGATAGAGAAGGTGGTTGCGTTGGCATGGAACCACGGAGCCTTGCGGATTTTGTTGGAAGGTTGAAAAGTGATAACGATCGGGTAGTGATCAGAGATAGTGAGGTCAGTGCGTTGCGTGATGGTAGGGTGACCCCACTGTTGAGTAAAACTCTGGGAGATGTAGCATCTATCGAGTCTAGCTTTCCTCAGGTCCTCGCCCGCTTGGAGATTCGACCAAGAAAAGCCACTCGAGTCTTTGAACTCAATCAAATCCAAGTGGAGTTTGGTCAGGTCCCACGTTTCTTTCTCCCGACTGTCGATGACCCTACCCTTGCCCATCCATCTGTCCATAGGGTCTTCCACCATGTTGAAGTCTCCACAAATAAGCACGTTGTGGGGAAGTGAGTCTAAGGAAGCCCAAGTGTTCAGTCTCTCCAAATCCCCGTTAGGGGCATACAAAGAAACCATAGTGACACAAAGAGGAGCACCAAAAGAGACAGCAATCCAACGGTGACTTACATCTTCAATGGAGTTTTCAAGCTTTTCAAACCAGAGTTGTTTAACACCGATAACCGTTCCTCCAGACCCCCGCTGGTGCTTCGTTGGGATCCACACATGGGCCGAGGAGATCTGTCTGAGCTGCTTCTGGAGGTCTTCTCCGTCAATTTTAATCTCTTGAATACATATAAAGTCTGGGTTTAAGCTAATGTCGCGAAGCCATTGACCAATGATGGTCGCTCTTGAGGGGTCGGTTAGCCCTCGAGCATTTAGCGAGATGACAATCATTTTTGCATTGATCCCTCTTTGCGGGAGGGAGCTTTATCCTTTCTTCTCTTGACTTGCAATACCAGAAACGTTTCTTCTTTATGCATTGTGTGAAATAAATCAATTATCTTCTGGTATTACAAAATATACAATGGTCTAGCGGCGTGAGCTCTAAGCGCCATGGCATAGACCGAAGTTCGATTCCCACACATCCCATGCATGCTCCACAGTGTTTTCCCACACATGCCATGCATGCTCCACAGTGTAAATGATTGGTCTTTTTGTAACTCCTAAACTCCGGGTCACGGAAGGGAGTCGCCAAAATGATCCGGGGCTAGATGTTCTTCGGGTACAGGTAGATAATGAGAAGAAACCCGAGAATTCTCCATGAGAACCATTAACTCCATGGGAGCTTAAGAAGAAAGTGATATTCCTTCATAAGGTCTCCTTCTTTCATAAGGTCTCCATGAAAACTGGCCTAGAGCTCTAATACCAATGCAAGAGAACAAGGAATTCCGACCACCACGTGCTAGAGAGATGACTCTCCTCCCAACCTTATGCCTGTATATATAGCTGCTCGAATCAACGAGGACCACAAATGTAACTAGCATCCACAAGTGCATGTGCAATCTCGTCCACTCCTTTCATATCTACCACTAGAGTCTACTAGTGGCTAGAGTGTTCTCAACCATTGCTTTAGTACCTTCCACTAGAGTCCACTAGTGGTTGGTGTACTCTCCTCTCGAATTAAGTCTCTCAAGACTTAAGTTAACACATGTTAACTTGAGTTAGAAGGCTCTAGAGCTTCTTGGGCAAAACTCTCTCCCCATGCTTCCCATGGGGGTTGAACCCAAGACCTCACCCTTCAAAACCTTGAGACTTAACCACTAGGCTAAGTGGATTACTTGAATATGAGAGTACATGAATTTATACTTGAGTCTATTCTTGAGATCTTTGGTCCTACAGACGAGTGACCAAACGGTATCCGATTTCAATATGTCTGAAGCAGTCCGAGCCCTAGACCATAGACTTACTTTATTACACATGAGGAGGAAGAAGAATTGATAAGACTGATTTGAGAATATTGAGATGTGTTTGCATGGACCTACAAGGACCTCAAAGGTGTGGAACCATCCATTTGTTCTCATCGAATACCAATGACACCGGATGCTAAACCATCAAAGCAACACCCTTACACTTATAATGATGTCTATGCAGCAAAGATTAAGGAAGAAATATTCAAAATATTAGCAGCCGGATTCATTTACGAGATAGAACGTACCGAATGGGTGTCACCATTAGTAGTTGTGCCCAAAAAGAATGAGAAACTAAGAGTGTGCATTAATCTAAAGAAAGTCAATGCAGCTACGATCCGTGATAGCTACCCATTACCTATCACTGATCACCTCTTGGAAAGAGTTGCGGGTAAGGAAGTCTATAGCTTCTTGGACGGATTCTCTGGATACAACCAAGTAGCTATTGCTACTGAGGACCAACATAAGACCGCATTCGTGATTGAATGGGGAGTCTATGCTTTGAGAGTGATGCCCTTTGGACTCGCTAACGCCCCTACTACTTTCCAAAGTTGATATGTCACGTTTTCAAAGAATTCCTAAGAAAGAGTATGGAAGTATATGTAGACGACTTATGCACATACTCCAATCGGAGACAGGAACATATTCCGTAGTTGCGAAGAATATTTGAAAAATATCGGCAATATAGAGTATGTTTGGATCCTGATAAGTGCGTATTTATGGTGAGACAAGGAAAAATCTTAGGGCATATCATATCTAGGAATGGAATATCCACTAATGAAGACAAGATCAAAGTAATTCTAGAACTCCCAAGACCAAAAAATGCAAAGGAAGTGCAAGCATTTATGGGTCATTGTGGATACTATCGTCGATTTATCCACATGTACGCTATAATTGCCAAGCCATTGTATGGATTGTTGACTCAATCCACGTGGACAGACGAATGTGAGAAAGCATTTACTGGGCTGAAAAAAAGACTAAGCACAGCACCAATTCTGAAAACACCCAACTAGAACAAGCCCTTTCATATTCATGTGGATGCTTCCAATTACACAATAGGATGCATTTTAGCTCAACTCGCAGACGAAGGAAAATTGGACCATCCTATTGCCTGTGCAAGCAGACAACTGAATCAAGCCGAAAGAAACTATACAACTATGGAGCGAGAAGGTTTAGGGATGGTGTACGCTATAAAGAAATTCAGACACTACCATTTAGCCAACAAGTTCAAGTTCTTCATAGATCATCAAGCCTTATTGTACTTAGTCAATAAGCCTTGTAACACGACAAGACTAGTGAGATGGTTTCTATTGTTAATGGAGTTCGATTTTGAAGTGATTTAAAAAAAAGGAAATACCCATGTAAGAGCCGATCATCTCTCTAGGTTAATACACGAAGAACGACCTAGTAGAGTACCAGACGATTTGCCAGACACTTACTTGTTCAATCTGGAAGTATGTCCTAAATGGGCAAAAAAGCTAATTCCAATACTCACTCATGGACCACAACACCTGATTAACAAGGAGATTAGAAAGGGAATTCTGCAATCGTGTAACTTACACATTGTAGCAGGAAGTGTGTGTCATAAAGAACCCAACGGTGTATTGTCTAGATGATGACATGCCTTTGAGACCTATGGTTTGCACTATAGCATTTCCCAAATGGGGTATTGATTTCATAGGACCCATTAATCCACCAGCCAAAGGATCACACGCTAAAGTATATAATCATGGCAACAGACTATTTGACTAAATGGGTAGAAGCAAAAGAAACTCGAAAAAATGATGCACATACCATAGCTAAGTTTCTTTTTGAGCACATCTTTACACGCTTTGGGCTATCTATAGAGATAGTGAGTGATCGAGGAACACATTTCATTAACAAAGTAATAGAGTCCTTGATGAATGAGTTCTTAGTGATTCATAAAAAGTCAGCCCCTTATCATCCTCAAGCCAATGGTCAAGCAAAAAGTCCCAAAAAAGTGTTCTGCATTGTATTGACCAAGAATGGAAGGTCAAATTGGGACAAACAATTGCATCATGCAATTTGGGCCTTCCGTGTGGCTTACAAGACAGCCATTGGTACTACACCATTTAACCTAGTGTATGGACAAAATGCAATCTTGCCAATCGATTTTTTGGTGCCTACTTTGAGAGTGGCACAACAGTATGAATGGACAGGACACGAGTTGTCAAGGCAACTTGAACATATTGAGAAGCTACACAAAACAAGACTACAAGCTATTGCGGGAATTTATGCCACAAAAAGAAGACAGAAAGCATATTATGATGCGCACATCAAAGACAAAGGACTAAAAGAAGGGGATTTGGTCTTGGTGTATACTTTGAAGCAACATTCCAAGAAGCTACAGAAATGCAGATATGGACCCCTAATAATCAATAGAATTTCAACGAGTGGGGCAGTCAACCTAGCTACCTTGGATGGAGATATACTTCCTAATTACATAAGTGGTTGTCGAGTAAAGCAATATATAGAACCATTGACATATCAAATGTTGACACGACTAGTAGGTGCACAAAATCGGAAAAAAGAAGAAGAGAGAATTAGAGAAGAAGTAAGGCAAGAAGCCCTAGAGTGTATCAAGAGATGAAAAGAGTGGATAAAGCAACGAGATGAACGATATTTACAAGGAGAAGAACCTATTCTCATGGCCAATTACCAAGTTCACCAAGCCAACACAAATAACCTCAGCATGCCACAACCCTATTGAAACCTAGGGATTGGAACCACCAAATACCAGTTGATAGATGCATTAATAGACTCAGGAGCAGCATTGAGTTGCATACGAATGATGGTTATTACGTGTCTTTAGATGATCATAAAACCAAATAAAGCTCACATAAGAGGCATTAGGGGCCAAGTCATAGAATGCATTGGAGAAGCCATGATATCCCTCCACCTAGGAAATTCCACTATGGAGCAATGAGTTCTGGTCTGTAACGATGAGGATTTAATAGAAAACCTGATCCTACGGCAAGATTGGATTATTAAAAATGACGTGGGCATTCATTTAGCTCAAGGATACATCTCAGCCAAAATAGGGCATAAAGAAATCTTTAGCCTACTAGGAGAAAGATCTCCTCGCATGCATGAAGCCATCAAGTGTGAGAAAGCAACCCTAGAAGAGGAATTGGAAAACGAATCAATCAAGAGTTTACCCAAAGAGTGCCCTAAGAAAGGATTGAATACCAATACAGATGCGTCAGATGATGATGTGCCTTTATCCCCCAAGAATGGTGAATCCAAGAGAAAATGTGAAGGCAGCCCTCCGAAAGAGACCTACAACAAGGGAAGAACATCCACGTGGGAGTCTACTATCCAATTATCCAAGCCACGAAATGCTAATCTCCACTGGGTTTGCAAAGATCGAATGAGGGAATTAGAAAAGTCAACACCAATGCAGGTCACTTACCCTATGAAGGCAAGAAGAAACAACAACTTCTCTTCATTACAATCAGAACCAAAAAGACTTCTGAGAATATGGCTTCTAAAACTATTAGTAGAAGCCCACAAAACACTGCAACAAATGTGGATATTGAAGAAGATCAAACAGACTCCAAGTAAAGAGCTAGACAAGCGAGAGGAAATATTACACCGACAAAGCAAGACAACTAAACACAACAACACCCACCAAAGGTACCAGAGGGACACGACATCAACCAATCAGACTTCAAGAAGGAGAGAGGAAAGACATAGAATACGACAAAAGCCGGAGAAGATTAAGCCTCAAACATCAAATACAAAATGGATATGGAGACCCGAGAGGCTGCACAGAATGGAACAACAGACTCAACAGGATTCTATTTGCACTCACGAAGGGTCGATTGCATCTAAAGTATGCATGCCAGGGCCACACTACAAGGCCATGCATTCGGCACATGATATGTTTAACAAAACTAGTGGTGCACATTTCCCACTTGGGAATAGATCATAGATTCTACTTCCATAGGAATGAGCCTACTATGTAAATAAATAAATGCTTTGGCTAAAGTAACTCTTGTTTTCTTTCAAGAATATAAATGAAAAGATATGTGGTAAGAGATCTTACTTACTTAAGTAAGGGGAAACGGAGTGATGCAATGAACATGTCACTGAGACACACATCACTAATGACATGTCTTCTATGAAAAGTTGATACTCTCCTTATTACAAGTGCAGATGGCTTCTAAGGACTTTGAAGAGACTATTCAAGAGGAGATGCTGGAATTTCCCCTACAGAGCGGCGTGACAAAGGCAAAAGGTCAGTGGTTTCGGGAGGATGAACTTGGCGGGGATTATCTATTCTTGGTAACAATTAAAATTATGGACATGGACCATCAGTTTCCAGTAATGTCTCAAGATTTTAAAGTAGTACATGAACTTCCATCGATTGTGGAAATTATGAAGAAAGCTAGTATTCAGAAATACTTTGAACTCCCAATCTATAAACCCAACTTCCAACGATGCACACAAGTAATGGACACCTTACAACCAATTTTGCATGATCCATTAATACCCGAAGCAAGAGTCCTAGATGCAGCAGGTGAGTGGGTCATCATACATTTCACCCACGACTTAATTAAAGAAGCTTTCAGATGGGAAAAAGAAGGAAATACAATTTTGAAAGAGGAAAGCCAAGGGGCTAAGACCCGAACGTTTAGAGATATTAACCATATTGATATAGAAGAGGAAGTTTGACTCATCCAACAACATTTTTGCTTTCCAAACATGCAGAGATATACTACTCCACAGAAGATCATAGTGCAAATGTTGTCCCATGCCATCAAACAGGTAGGGAATCAAGTTAACATGACTCCATATATTCAGGAACGACTCTTTGAAGCGAAGAAACAATGGAACCATAGGAAGTTCTTGAACGGAAGCATTGCCTTAACCGTACTAATCTATCATGCCTTAGGCATTCGAGAACATTTGAAAGAGATGTCCTCATCTAAAGAAATGGATAACTATGCAAAGATTGCCATGGTTCCAAGGAAGAAGAAAGGAGTCAAAATAGTAGAAGAAGCTGAAACAAGCTCCAAACCAATAATGAGAGGTACCAAAAGATTACGGGAGATGATGCAGGCAAAAGAAGCCACTCCAGCTACAAAGAGGACACATGTACTTCCAAGAACAAGGCTTGAAGACAATCCACCCATCACGCAACAGGAATTAACAAAGGCAATGGAAGCAAATCACCACTATTTGGAAGGTCAGGTAAACCTATCGGTTCAAGGACATCATTACCGACATACGGTTGGAGACAATGAACAACGAAAACGACTGACCAAGGTTCATCGATATAGAGAATTGGGGCTGGCCAACTCAAGTTCATCGTCTGATACACTAGAAGAGCAAGAACAATCTATGCTGAATGTTGACATTAAAAGCGACTCCAAAGATGATGATCAATGGGAGGAATTGAATCAAGTACTCGATGACTTTGGTGTGGAAGGCACAAAGATCGATCAGATTCTTGATAACTCTATCAACGACACCACCAGGCAAGAAGCATCTCAAGAAGACATTCATATAATCAAATTGAATGAAACATCGAACATCCGAATCAAAGAGACTCATTTAGCAAGAGAGGTCCTGGTAAAGAACCCCAAGGAAGAAAAAGTAGAAGACACAATAAAGGAGCCCAAACCCTTCACACCCATAAGGGTAGTAGCGGAACCCACTCCGTTGGATGTCACGTTTCAATGCAGTGCTACCAAATCGACCACTAATGAAGAGGAAAGAAGAGACCAAGAAGTACATCTCGAAATAAGGCAACAACACAACGAGATGATACATGTGGAACAAGGAAGAGACGTACGCACACCGGAAGAACCAAGCATCCCCAAAACATGTTTGAATGTGGATGTAGCTCAGCTCAAGCCGGTAGTACAAGAAATGATACAAACTGCTATGGATACTCAACAATTAATGATGGAAGCAGATGCTCATTATGATAAAGCCATGCGAGAGAAAAGTCAACTCCAGGTTATAAATTAGAGCTTATCCGCAAAATTGATTCATGCTCAAAGAGCACTTTTAGACAAAGAGTCAGAAACCAAGGAAGTCAAGAATAAATGTACCATACTGGAAACTGAAAACAAGAAGCTGGAAGAACAACTTAGAGAACTACAAAGCAAATATGAAGCTGGTGAAGCAAAAAAAATACGAATGAATGCTAGAAGTAAACTCCTTGAATCTCAAATCAAGGTATACATGGATGAATCTCACAATCTAAGGAACAAGAACAAAGAACTGATGAGGATACTAATGCTAAGTATGAAGATCAACTGAAGAAAGAGCAAGCCATCATAGCGGAATGGGAAAAAAGATATATAGACGACACTAATGAACTTAGGAGAAAGTGGAAGATGGTAGAGAATAAATTCCTAGTACAATGCAATGAAGAAGCTAATCAACTTGCTCCCATAGGAGAGGCACTCCGAAGAGCAACGAAGAAGTCACGCGAGCCACTGAAGAAATCAAAGCAAAGGATGAAATAATAATTAAATTGAAAGCTCAATTAGAACAACACCTACACGTGGGGACACCAGTAGTTCCACACTCCACAGCGGCTACTGAGGAGACTGAGGTACGTCCTCTTTCTCCCCCCATGCATCATTCACCGATAAGGGAGGAAATAGAGACCCACACTGAGAGACATAATCGGGCTATTGCAGAACTAAGCCGAAATGAGCGGACACTATTGGTGTCCCAACTTACTGAAGAATTTGAAGAACAAGTAATCCAAGTAATCAAAGAAGCAAAGATTGAGAGGGAGAATCTAGAACAGGTTATGAAGCCTTTCAATGTACCTTATGGGTTACTCAAAGAAGAAACACGCCAGTACATAAATACGACCACCAATAAAGAGCCAGATAGCAACCTATAATTCAACATGCAGACGTTTACCTATACACAAGAGGAATTTGATAAAGCACATCCGATCTGGAGACGAAAATTTTTGGAAAAGAATCCTACATTACAGGTACACTAGGAATCGGCACCGTATGTACTTCAAATCAATTCCTCCTTTTTCCCACTACCCAGAAGACACTCTTGGATGCAATTTTGGGAAGAACAGCACCAGGGAATCTTAAATAATCAATGGCTAAACTATCCATTATTACCAAGTCCACCCCGTAATTACTTACCAACCGAAGAGTACATGGTGAAAACCATCAAATGTTGGATGGCCACATTCGCCACAGTACCTAATTTAGCCATAAAAATGACTAACAAAATTTAGAGTATGTTACTTACAGTAGTAAATGTGTTTCAACATGCGGAGTATACATTTTTTAACTTCATTGGAATCAACCAGGGATCGGATGCCCTTGTTTTTCATTTGTCTACTATTCCAAGTCAATTAACACTAATAGCCATATATTCCAGACTTATGTTTTTGCCAAGTCTATATATGCAAACATTTGAAGAGGCGTTTTTTACAAGATTTCTTGAAATGGACTCAGAGATCTTTGCAAAAATCTCTTCTAACCTAAACGCATGACTCGTGGCCTACGAATTAAGCTTCTTTGCAGACCATAGACAGGCACCTGATGACGGGGTGAAGTCGACCCAATGGAAGGAATTGATGATATGTCAAGCCAATTCGCTTAATCATTGAGAGCACAAAGTCATACAGACAACGCACATCACCACAAAAAGCCTGTCGGGGATGACAGAGTTCAAGAGGAGGGACGTGTGGAGGGGGAATCAAGCAAAAAGAGAAGAAGAAGGAGATCAAAGAATAAAATGGCTCAATGAATAAAAAGCTCATAAAGAATAGAACAACCCTCTGCCCAAAGCCCCACAGGGGCACGCATTAGGTGACAACACCAAAGAACCAGGTCGTGAGGAATGGAAATAAAGAAAGATAACAACTAGGGCTTTTCATGGGGGGTTGCACACAACTTTCTCATCCAAGAGGTGCATGCGATGGAAAGAAAGGAATAGGCTTAGCAACGCATCAGGCGACAACACCAAAGGACTAGGGCCCAAAGAATGGAAACAAAAGAATTACAACCATGCTCTGTTGAAGGGAGACAGTACACAAAGGATTCTTCATCGGATAAGATAACCAATTGTCTGAGAATTCTAGACTCTTCTCCCTCTACTGGATGCATGCAATGGAAAGAAATGCATCAGGTCCCAGAGGATGACAAAGAAGATATAAGAACAGAATCTTTAAAACGTAATGCTAACTTAGAAGAGAGCAAAGGTCTGCAAAGTAAGGTGTGCAACGGAAGAAAGTAAACAGGCTCCAAGCAATACAACAAGGTCAGATGTGTGAAGACAAAGACATATCAGAAGGCCAAAAGTTAGAAAGGGGAGAGGCTGAAAAGTTGAAGAGAGTGACTAAGAATATCACATTCTTAGCCACTGATGGCATGCATGGCAACCCAATTTAATGCAGCAACCCAGATTTATGAATGTATGGGATACCAAAAGGACTACAGAAGCAAAGGACTAATTTTGGATAAATTAATAAATTGTCTGACAAACCTTATCGCTTCTTCGACCACTGGGTGCATGTATTCAAGAGCCATAGACAAGTTGCAGACAAAAAGCAAAGCTTGTCAATGGACGACAGAGACAAAGACGGGGAGAGTGTTGCAGAGAAAAGAGGCACAAAAGAGGAGCCCCAAAATTTTCAAATTGATGGCGTAAAAATTCTTCTTCAAAATCCTAGAAAATTCTCTCGAAGCTATGTAATTGCACTAGAGGAGTCCTCTAGATGCATAAGCCCCAAATCATTATAACATACTTCTTGTATAATAGCAGGAAGCTAGAGATTAGTCAATAAAGTGCCGGTCTCATGTGTGCAAGGACCATTTTTTAGGGAACATGTATATAAGTGACTTTGTGACTCGTTGTAAAGACTTTTTGCCATTGTGAAAAAGGGGAATTGAAATTTCAAATCTGCTTCTTCTATGCTGATTTCCATCTTCTCTATGATCTTTCGTGTGTGTAATGCTTGAAATGTGTGTGTAGGACTATTGTCTATCCCTCCCCATCACTTTCAAACTACTGTGGTGTGTGTGTGAACCAATATGAGTTGTGGAGCGAGTGTAGGTGTTTCTCGCCATTCACTATTTTGGCCATAACTTGAAGAGCGGTTGTCAGATTCAAGTGAAAATACCATCAATAGATGCGTCTTGTCGAGAGCTTTGAAACCACAATTAGCCATATTCAAAGTTTCGATCTGGGAGAAACATTCAAATTTGTGCTTGCTGCTATAAGTGATATCGTGGCAGAATTTCTTGAGATATAGTGAGTTGGAGAGGTAGTTTAGTCTTTTTACATGCATTGTAGCTGAGCCACTTCACTTTCCATCATGTGTGCACACGTCCTCATACACTTGGTTCATGTGGCTCTTCGGATTGATAATTAAATGTGTATCAATCCACCACTATACACATTTGTGGGGCAAATGAGATTTAGTCTCTTTGACACAAGTCCCTAAGACTTCATGATTTAGGTACACAAGCACCTTTATACTCAGCCTCTTTACTCAACAAAGCAACAGTCGGTTGCTTCTTGCTGCTCCATGCAATAGCTGCACTCCCAAGTGAGAATAGAAAACCACTAGTAGATCTTCTATCTGGAATGCTAACGACCCTATTCACATCGGTGTATGCATAAACCTGCAAATCTACACCAACCTCATAAAACAATGCATAATCCAAAGTAGCACTCACATAATGTAGAGTGTGCTTCAAAGCATCCAAATGTGGCTTTGTGGGAACCTTCATAAACTGATTTTCAAGTCCAACAGTGTAGGTAAGATTAGGCTTTGTAATTGTGAGATATATCAAGCTTCCCACAGTTTTCCTATACATAGTAGCATTTTCCAATGCTTCACTTGACATAGTATCTAACGTCAAATTCTGATCTAATGGCATAGAAATTGGCTTACAATCAGTACTGCCTTAACAATACTGATTCATCATGCGACTTAATTAAAGAAGCTTTCGGATGGGAAAAAGAAGGAAATACAATTTTGAAAGAGGAAAGCCGAGGGGCTAAGACCCGAACATTTATAGATATTAACCGTATTGATATAGAAGAGGAAGTTCGACTCATTCACCAACATTTTGCTTTCCAAACATGCAGAGATATACTGCTCCAGAGACGATCATAGTGCAAATGTTGTCCCATGCCATCAAACACGTAGGAAATCAAGTTAACATGACTCCATATATTCAAGAACGACTCTTCGAAGCGAAGAAACAATGTAACCATAAGAAGGTCTTGAACGGAAGCATTGCCTTAACAGTACTGATCTATCATGCCTTAGGCATTTGAGAACATTTGAAAGAGATGTCCTCATCTGAAGAAATGGCTAACTATGCAAAGATTGCCAGAGTTCCAAGGAAGAAGAAGGGAGTCAAAATAGTAGAAGAAGCTGAAACGAACTCCAAACCGATAATGAGAGGTACCAAAAGATTACACGAGATGATGCAAGCAGAAGAAGCCACTCTAGCTACAAAGAAGACACATGTACTTCCAAGAACAAGGCTTGAAGACAATCCACCCATCACACAAGAGGAATTAACAAAGGCAATGGAAGCAACTCACCAGTATTTGGAAGGTAAGGTAGACCTACCGTTTCAAGGACATCATTACTGACATACGGTTGGAGACAACGGACAACAAAAATGATTGACCAAGGTTCATCGATATAGAGAATTGGAGCTGGCCAACTCAAGTTCATCGTCTCATACACTAGAAGAGCAAGAACAATCTATGCTGAATGTCGACATTAAAAGCAACTCCAAAGATGATGGTCAATGGGAGGAATTGAATCAAGTACTCTATGACATTGGTGTGGAAGGCACAAAGATCGATCAGATTCCTGATAACTCTATCAATGGCACCACCAGGCAGGAAGCATCTCAAGGAGACATTCATATAAACAAATTCAATGAAACATCGAACATCCGAATCAAAGAGACTCATTTAGCAGGAGAGGTCCTGGTAAAGAACCCCAAGGAAGAAAAAGTAGAAGAAACAGTAAAGGAGCCCGAACCGTTCACACACATAAGGGTAGTAGCGGAACCCACTCCGTTAGATGTCACGTTTCAAGGCAGTGCTACCAAATTGACCACTAATGAAGAGGAAAGAAGAGACCAAGAAGTACATCTCGAAATAAGGCAACAACACAACGAGACGATACATGTGGAACAAGGAAGAGACGTACAAACAAGGGAAGAACCAAGCATCCTCAAAACATGTTTGAATGTGGATGTAGCTGAGTTCAAGCCGGTAGTACAAGAAATGATACAAACTGCTATGGATACTCAACAATTAATGATGGAAGCAGATGTTGATTATGATAAAGCCATGCGAGAGAAAAGTCAATTCCAGGTGATAAATGGGAGCTTATCGACAAAATTGATTCATGCTCAAAGAGAACTTTTAGACAAAGAGTCAGAAACCAAAGAAGCCAAGAATAAATGTACCATACTAGAAACTGAAATTAAGAAGCTGGAAGAACAACTGAGAGAACTACAAAGCAAATATGAAGCTGGTGAAGCAGAAAAAATACGAATGAATGCTAGAAGTAAACTCCTTGAATCTCAAATCAAGGTATACGTGGATGAAGCTCACAATCTAAGGAACAAGAACAAAGAACTGATAGCGACACTAATGCAAAGTATGAAGATGATCTGAAGAAAGAGCAAGCCATCATAGCGGAATGGGAAAAAAGATATATGGAAGATACTAATGAACTTTGGAGAAAGTGGAAGATGGCAGAGAATAAATTCCTAGTACAATGCAATGAAGATGCTAATCAATTTGGTGCCATAGGAGAGGTACTCCTGAAGAACAAAGAAGAAGTCATGCGAGGGATGGAGTGAAGCTAAAGCTCTTGGTGCTCTCCAACACCTCTATACTTTACTTAGCAATACATTTACATAAAGTTTCATCATCTACATTGCTCACTATTCACTATTACAATGCACTTATCTGAGTCTATCAATTTCTCATTTCCATGTTACATGTCAAATCAAAATCTTGATCATTGACCTCGATGCACATGTGTTTCATACATGTACGGCATGATTGGTTTCATTAATTACCTTTCTATCTATCATTTCTAGCCATTTAACATCATCCTACATGTGCAGAGGAGCAAGAAAAGTATACTTATGGCCTTATAGGCATAATGATTGATATGGAGGTTGTGGGAGATCATACCATATGGGATTATCTGAGCTTCGATTATGAACATTGATATGGACGATAACACCCAATGGTATATATTTCTTGTTTTTGTCTTATATGTTTTTATGCGTACATAGATTTTTCTTACATACTTTATTTCTATCATAGGATACCTACTCCCATTGGCATCATTCTCAACCTTTCCAAAGGGATATTGTATTATCTCTCATTTTTTAGCCTTGCGGTAGACATATCATATTCTATCTAATTTGCATCATTCATTCACATGATCGTATTTTCTTGTTGGCATCATCTAGATTCTATGTATTTAGATTGAACATTTCATATATATGATGTTTTCTGTGCATCTGAGTATTATCAAATTCAATTAAAGCTATGCTTTTGTTCATCAAACTTTATGACTATGATGTTTATGTATAGATTGATGATTATGGTATTTATAATTATAATATTTGGTTAAGACTTGTAATTGTGATGTTTATGTACATGTCCATGATGTTGATGTACATGTTTATGATTATGGTGTTTATGGTCATACAAGATTCTTGGATTTTGAGTCCTATAAAAGCATGCAAATAGCACAAAGAAGAAGAGAAATCTTACAACACAACACAATACAAAATGTATCACCAAGTGAATGTACAAAGATAAGTGGAAACTTGGGGTCATATGCATATATACAAATTGGGGAAATAACCTCCTAAAGGGAGAAAAAGTGCCTCGATGGTCCTAGGTCTATTCACACACATGACTAGAGATACACAGATAGATACACACATCCATAGATAGAGCGACAGATAGATAGATAGATAGATAGATAGATAGATAGATAGATAGATAGATAGATAGATAGATAGATAGATAGATAGATAGATAGATAGATAGATAGATAGATAGATAGATAGATAGATAGATAGATAGATAGATAGATAGATAGACAGATAGATAGATAGATAGACGGGTAGATAGATAGATAGATAGATAGATAGATAGATAGATAGATAGATAGATAGATAGATAGATAGATAGATAGATAGATAGATAGATAGATAGATAGATAGATAGATAGATAGATAGACATATAAGCACATTGTTGGAGACCTTTTAATCTCCAAATGTTTGATTTATCTTGACTTAAGAACTCTTCTATATCAAGAATAAATCAAACTTTACACAAACTTCAAACTATTTTCACATATATCAAGAAATACTTCTCTGTAAGAAGTTTTCTTCATCTTCAAGAATCTGCTTTAGAGATAGGCTTCAATTTCTTCATAATACTTCAAATTTAATCAATCAAATGATACTCACATATCCATGCTACCTTTCCACAACTATATTGATCATTAGTTCTTCAAAAGAACCACTAGATTTCTAATTTGATCTTTTAGATCAAATCTGTGTCAAAACCTGTCTTCCAGAAATGGCGACTTTGACATGGTCAACTTCTTAAGCTGATTTCTCACTACACAAATCCCGTTTTGCTAAATGCTTTTAGCCATAGCTTCCTTTCCTTCTAACTTAGATTTTGAATGCTCACTCATCAAAAACTTTACACTGTACACTAAGATCTAAGCAAAACATAAACACTTCAATCTAATCATGAGCTTGCTTCAAAATCTTTATAATCACCAATTTGTGATTGGTTTGTTCTAACACCTCCCCCTCAATCACTAATTGTGATTATTCCATTCTTCTTCACTCCTGCCATCTCCTTAAATCTTTGTAGCTTAGGTTCATCCAAGCTTTTTGTTAACATATCTGCAACTTGTTCTTTTGTTGGAGTATACATCACTTTAATCTCTTTGTCAAGTACCTTTTCCCTCAAGAAATGATACTGAACCTCTATATGCTTAGTCCTGACATGAAAAACAGGGTTAGCTGCCAAATACAATGAACTCATATTGTCTCCAAAAATAATTGGAGTACTTTGATCAGTTCCAAAACTCTTCAACAAGGTCTTTAACCATATCACTTCTTTTGAAGCCTCTACCAATCCTTGTTGGTGCAGATCAATCACCAATTGAATGTTTGAAGACTAAAGAATGAAGGATGAGATCAATTCTTGAAGCTTGGAAGAAGGATACATTCAGAGTATATGAGGAATATACACATATGTACATTAGTATAGTGATAGTTCATTTAGATCTTTGATTAGTCATAGACTTGTACAAATTTCTATATATATACTCTGAAAATGTCGAGGCGTGATATGAGAGCATATGTAAGAATAGATAGAAGTCAAGAAAGAGGAAGTGAGATGTCATGAGACATGTGAAAAGTTAGTTGAGTTTCCTCTCATCACTCAACTGTAACTTTCTGAATAATTGAAGAAATATTGCGCCCGATCTTTTCGTGTCTGCTCCGTCTGTGGTAAATCATTTGTGAAATCCTTTTGAGGATATCTAAGTTCATAGTTAATGAGTCTATGGCTTAAGTTTTAGAGTCTAATTGTAAACAGGCTAGGAGAATTGTTAGTAGGAACATTCATATGTGTTGAGTATTCACAGTTCTCTGAAACAGGCGCAAATTTCGATCTTAAACTTTTGGTCAGTTCTCACTCCATAGTTTAAAGTTTTGTGCAAGCAAGCACTTAATCTTTAAGTTGGAAGGTAATCTACTCATGGCTAGAAGCATTTGCTTAAACGGGTTTTGTACTGAGAGAATTGAAGTTAAGAAGTTAGGGGTGTCTAAATCGACTTCTCAGAAGTGCAGATTTAGACATAGGTAACTTGTGAAGTTGATTTCTCAAAGTTATACTAAACCTTTTGAAGAACTTTAACTTGGAGGAGGTGCGCAACTTCTAGGTGACACTCCATACAAAATCTCATAGAAAACTTTCCATGTTTGATAGGTCAATGAGAAGAAATTGTGCAGCAGACTTTCTGTGTTTTATCTTCTTCACAGAATTTCTCAACTTTTGATAATTTGGAAATTGGACCTCTAATTTGGTGAAGATTTTGACTTACTCTTGATATAGAGGTGTTCTAAATTCAAGAGTAGGTTGTTCTTTTGGAGATTAACACTCTCCATCAGTGGTATCAGAGCAGGAGACATCAGAATCAAGGAAAGGAGGATCCCGACTGCTGCAGATTCAAGAAATTCAACATTTGAAGAACTAAAAGGTGAAAGTTTGAAGGCAAAGCTTGAGGAGGAGACCATACGACATCAAGAAGGACAAAAGGAGTCTACTCCAAAGTAAAGGTACATATATTGTTTATAAAGCTTGAACATTTCAATACACAGGTGGACACAAGATGGGAGATTCTCTACAGATAGAGAAATTGGATAGGGAAAACTATCCTGCATGGTCAATGAGGATGGAAGCTCATCTTATGAGCAAAGATTTAATTGCTTCATCACAGGAGAAGAAGAAAAGCCACAGTTCAGAGATCCTAGTGTTCCAACTAGGGAAGAGTTAGCAGATTTGAAAAATTGGATGAAGAAAGATGCTCAAGCTAGGAGCATTATCTATATGGGAGTCAATGATTACTTGTTACCTCATATTTGAGGTCTTGAAAGTGCAACTGATATTTGGAATGCTTTGGAGGAGCATTTCCAGAATACTACAAAGTTAAGGAAGGCATCCTTATGGGCAGAATTTACAACCTTCAAGAAGAAGGCCTCTCAATCTATTTCAGACTATGTAACAAGGATGAAAGACATTGCAGATGCATTAGGAGCTGTTGATGAAGACATTGAGGAGGATAAATTGGTAAGGCAAATTCTTACAGGTCTAAGAGGTGATGACAAATGGAAGCCATTCATTTTGTCTACAGAGTTATCACTTGATCATTTCACTCCTGATTTGAATCAGTTGCTAGGTCATATGCTAACATTTGAGCAGGATGTTAAAGGAGATGGTGACAAGAGTGCAGGTCATGCAATGTACTCAAAAGACAAGAAGAAGAATAGCAAAGGAAAGCAACAAGCAGGTGAAGATGAAGGTACAACTAGTCAAGCCAACTTCCTAAGAGGAAGAGGAGGTGGCAAAGGTAGAGGAAGAGGCAGGAATAACAAAGATGGAGGCAAAGCTTGCTGGATTTGTGGTAAGACAAATCACTTAGCTAATGATTGTTGGCATAATAATCAGAGTAATGGTGGATATAATCAGAACTATAATTCAAGAGGAAGAGGAGGCAGAAATCAAAGAGGTAATTTCAGAGGCAGAGGTGGTAGGAGTTACTTTGGAAGAAATGCAGGTAGAGGTTGCCAAAGTCAACAATATAACAACACCTACTACAATTATGCTTCAGATCAAAAGGAGGATTCAACATTGATAATGAATGCAACTTGTGAAAGGCAAAGTGAAGATCAAAGAGTCTTCTACATTGACTCAGGGTGTAGCAATCACCTGAGTGGTAATATATCTTTGATGACTGATTTAGAAAATAAGGTTTTCAATCATGTTGTTCAAACATGTGACAACACAAAGCACAATGTGAAGTCAATTGGATCAGTGAAGGCCAAGGATGGTAGCACCTTATTGAGTAAGGTCTTGTATGTTCCTACAATTCCTAAGAATTTGATAAGTGTAGGACAAATTGTTGAAAAGGGATATGAAGTAAGGTTCACTAATGATGGAGTATATGTGGAAGACCCTAGTCAAGGGTATAAACAGATTGTTTCAGGGAAAAAAGAAGGAAGATTATTTACATTGAAGATTCAAGGCAATATTGGTCATGCTATGTTCACATATGGAGGACATAAGATCTCTGAGTTAGATCTTTGGCACAAAAGGCTTGGACATTTCAATGAAAGAGGTATTAAAGACATGATTAACAATGGTTCAGTGCTTGGATTGCCTAATGTTGCAGGTCAACATATGACATACAAATGTGAGGCATGTCAATTAGGTAAGGCTCATAAGAATTCTTACTCCAAGCATGGTTTTATGTACTCAGAGAAGCTTGAATTGGTACACACAGATGTGTGGGGACCATCAAAGGATTTCAGTATAAATGGGTCAAGGTATTATGTGATTTATGTTGATGATGCTACTAGATGGATCACTATCTATGTGATCAAAGATAAGTCAGAAGTGTTTAATACATTCAAACACTATCATGCATATGCAGAAAGAGTTACAGGACATAAGTTGAAGAGACTAAGGTCAGATGGAGGGGGAGAGTATTTTTCTAATGAGTTCAGTGATTACTTGTGGAATGCAGATATAAAAAGGGAAGTTACTTGCAGGTACTCTCCTCAACAAAATGGTGTAGCAGAAAGGAGAAATAGAACACTTGTTGAGTTTGCAAGATCCATGATGAAGGAGAAAAATTGCCCTAATTATTTGTGGGCTGAGGCTGTAAATACAGCCACTTATTTGGTCAATAGGTTACCATGTAAGGCCTTGGAGGGTATGACACCATATGAGGCTTGGTGGGGTAAGAGACCTACCTTGGATCATTGCAGAGTTTTTGGATGTGTGGCATATGCATATGTGCCATCACAATTAAGGCACAAGTTGGAGCCTAAAGCTGAAAAATATGTTTTCATTGGTTATGATGATAAGCAGATGGGCTATAGATTGTGGAGTCCATCTACAAAACAATTCATGGTTTCTAAAGATGTTACATTTGATGAGCAAAGCACTTGGTATGCAGGTACAATCAATATCAATACAGGTGATGAAGAAGAAGTGAGCCAAAGGAAAGGTAAATCAAAGGTTCAAATATTTGATGAACAAGAGAATAATGAAGTGCAGGTTGAAGTAGAAGAAACACCAAGATTTGATCCTGAATATGAAGAATGAGAAACCTCAAGAAGTGGAGAGCTTAGGAGGTCTACAAGGAATAAATGGCAACCTACAAGGTATAGCTATGATACTTCATTTTTGGCCACAAAAGATTATGCTTATATGATGAAAACAGATGAAGACCCTTCTACATATGAAGAGGCAAAAGGTAAGGAAAAATGGGAGATAGCTATGCAGGAAGAATTTGATGCACTATTGGAGAATCAAACATGGAATTTGGTTCCAAAACCAAATAGTCAGAAAATCATTGGATGCAAGTGGGTTTACAAGACCAAGAGGTTTGCAGATGGAAGTGTGTCTAGATATAAAGCTAGACTTGTTGTCAAAGGGTTTGCTCAAACATATGGTGTTGACTATGATGAGACTTATAGTCATGTGGCAAAGATGACAACCATCAGGACACTTATAGCTATTGCTGCATGTAAAGGTTGGAAGTTATGTCAACTTGATGTGAAAAATGCTTTTTTGAATGGTTATATTTCAGATGATGTGTTCATGGAGCAACCTCAAGGGTTCAGAGATAAAAGGTATCCAGATCATGTGTGCAAGCTCAAGAGAGCTTTGTATGGCTTGAAGCAGGCCCCAAGGGCATGGAACTATAGACTTGTAAAGTTCTTGAAAGAACTTGGATTTCAGGTGTCTAAAGCAGATAGTAGCTTGCTTGTCAAAGCAAGTTACAATGGTTTCATATACATGTGCATATATGTTGATGATATAATCCTTACAGGTGCAGATGAAGAAGGAATACAAAGACTCAAGAAGCAAATGGAAAAGGAGTTCAAAATAAGTGACTAGGGAGACTTGTCATACTTCTTGGGCATGGAGATTACATATACTCAACATGGAGTATTTGTGACCCAAGAAAGGTATTTGAAGAACTTGTTAATCAAGTTTAAAATGGATGATTGCAGGGTAGCACCTACACCAATGGAGGTGAATCACAAATTGAGTAAGTTTGGAGGTGAAGAATTCAAGGACATGAGACAATATCAGAGTTTAGTTGGTAGCCTTATCTATGCTACTTTAACTAGACCTGATTTATCATATGCAGTAGGGGTTTTGTCTCAATTCAAGCATTGCCCAAGGAAAGAACATTGGATTGCAGGTCAAAGAGTGTTGAGGTACATTAAGGGTACACTCAATGAAGGTTTGTATTATGGGTTTACATCAGATACAAACATCAAGATATATAGTGATGCAGATTGGGCAGGTAATCCAAATGATAGAAGGTCAACTTTTGGATACATGTATTATGTGGGAGATAAACTTATCTCATGGTGTTCCAAGAAGCAACATACAGTTGCTTTGTCTTCTACAGAAGCAGAGTACAAAGGCATGGTTGAAGCTGCAAAGGAAGTGATTTGGCTCAAGACTTTGATGAAGAGTTTTGACATTGTGCATGGGGTACCAATTATATATGGAGATAACATGAGTTCATTGTATTTAGCTGCTAATCCTGTTTTTCATGCCAGGACCAAACACATTGAGATTCAGTATCACTTTCTAAGAGAGAAAGTGATGGATAAGGAGATTGAAATCATACATACTTCAACTAAAGATTAGATAGCTGATATGCTTACAAAGAGCTTGGATGGACCAAAGCTACAGAAGTTTAAAGACATGGCAGGTATAAAGAAGAAAGGAGAAACCTCAATTGATGATTGAGGGGGAGCTGTTGGTGCAGATCAATCACCAATTGAATGTTTGAAGACTAAAGAATGAAGGATGAGATCAATTCTTGAAGCTTGGAAGAAGGATACATTCAGAGTATATGAGGAATATACACATATGTACATTAGTATAGTGATAGTTCATTTAGATCTTTGATTAGTCATAGACTTGTACAAATTTCTATATATATACTCTGAAAATGTCGAGGCGTGATATGAGAGCATATGTAAGAATAGATAGAAGTCAAGAAAGAGGAAGTGAGATGTCATGAGACATGTGAAAAGTTAGTTGAGTTTCCTCTCATCACTCAACTGTAACTTTCTAAATAATTGAAGAAATATTGCGCCCGATCTTTTCGTGTCTGCTCTATCTGTGGTAAATCATTTGTGAAATCCTTTTGAGGATATCTAAGTTCATAGTTAATGAGTCTATGGCTTAAGTTTCAGAGTCTAATTGTAAACAGGCTAGGAGAATTGTTAGTAGGAACATTCATATGTGTTGAGTGTTCACAGTTCTCTGAAACAGGCACAAATTTTGATCTTTATCTTTTGGTCAGTTCTCACTCCATAGTTTAAAGTTTTGTGCAAGCAAGCACTTAATCTTTAAGTTGGAAGGTAATCTACTCGTGGCTAGAAGCATTTGCTTAAACGGGTCTTGTACTGAGAGAATTGAAGTTAAGAAGTTAGGGGTGTCTAAATCGACTTCTCAGAAGTGCAGATTTAGACATAGGTAACTTGTGAAGTTGATTTCTCAAGTTATACTAAACCTTTTGAAGAACTTTAACTTGGAGAAGGTGCGCAACTTCTAGGTGACACTCCATACAAAATCTCATAGAAAACTTTCAATGTTTGATAGGTCAATGAGAAGAAATTGTGCAGCAGACTTTCTGTGTTTTATCTTCTTCACATAATTTCTCAACTTTTGATAATTTGGAAATTGGACCTCTAATTTGGTGAAGATTTTGACTTACTCTTGATATAGAGGTGTTCTAAATTCAAGAGTAGGTTGTTCTTTTGGAGATTAACACTCTCCATCAATCCTTTATACTCAGCTTCTGCGGATGACAAAGTAACTGTATGTTGCTTCTTTGAGCACCAAGAAACTAACCTATCTCCAATATAACAGAGATACCCATGAGTAGACCTTCTATCATCTGAATCATCTACCCAATCTGCATCACTAAATACTTTAATTCTTGTATCAGAAAAAAATCCATAATACAGACCTTCACTTAGGGTTCCTTTGATATATCTGAGTACCCTTTGAGCTGCAATCCAATGAGTCTTCTTTGGACAATGCATGAATTGTGATAACAAACCTACTGCATATGATAAATCTGGCCTTGTCAAGGTAGCATAGATTAAACTACCTACCAAACTCTGATATTTCTTCATATGATTAAATTCTTCACCTCCATACCTTCTTAACTTATGATTTACCTCCAATGGTTTGCTTGAAGGCCTGCAATCCTCCATGTTGAATTTGACCAGAAGATTCTTAAAGTACCTCTCTTGTGTAACGTAGTATACACAATCTGCATTCCTAAGAAATAAGATAAGTTTCCCAAATCACTTATCTTAAACTCCTTCTCTATTTGTTTCTTAAGCTCATTGATTCCTTGAGCATCTATACCTGTGACAATAATATCATCAACATAAATACACATGTATATGTATCCATTTTCACTTGCCTTCACTAGCAAGCTACTATCTGCCTTTGATGCTTGAAATCCACATTCATTCAAGACCTTAACCAGCCTGTAATTCCATGCTCTTGGAGCCTGCTTCAACCCATACAAAGCTCTCTTGAGCTTACACACATAATCTGATCCAATTGAATCCATGAAGCCTTCTGGTTGCTCCATGTACACTTCATTTACAATGTATTCATTTAGAAATGCATTCTTCACATCTAATTGTGATAACTTCCATCCTTACAAGTACCAATAGCAATCAATGATCTAATTGTAGACATCTTAGCAACAGGACTAAAGGTTTCATCATAATCTACCCCATAAGTTTGGGCATAACCTTTGACCACAAGTCTAGCCTTGTATCTAGACACCTTACCATCTGCAAATCTTTTTGTTTTATACACCCACTTACATCCAATGACCTTCTGATTCTTTGGTCTTGGCACCGATTCCCATGTTTCATTTTCAAGTAGAGCATCATACTCTTCTTGCATTGCCTTTAGCTTCTTCATATGTGATTGGATCCTCTTCTATCTTCACAATGTAAGCATAATCTTTTGTTGTCAGAAAAGATGTATCATAGCTATACCTAATAGGCTCTTTTCTTTCCCTCGAGGATCTTCTGACCTCTGCACTTCTTGAAGTCTCAGCCACATTTGATTCTGGATCAAATCTTGGCCCATCTTCAATATTATTCTACAATTTACTTTTACAATCAACATAATCAATATCTTCTTCAAACACACTTACTTTTGCCTTCCCTTTCCTTTGTATTTCTTTGTCATTTGCATAATCATTTGTTGAACCTGTATACCATGTGCTTTGCTCATCAAATGTAACTCCCAATTCTGTTTACCTTTAGCTTCTTCATATGTGATTGGATCCTCTTCTATCTTCACAATGTAAGCATAATCTTTTGTTGTCAGAAAAGATGTATCATAGCTATACCTAATAGGCTCTTTTCTTTCCCTCGAGGATCTTCTGACCTCTGCACTTCTTGAAGTCTCAGCCACATTTGATTCTGGATGAAATCTTGGCCCATTGTTGAGGGCGAAACGAGTAGGAAAAGGAAAAAAAGAAAGCAACGAAAGAAACAGCTTCACTAAAAGGGCAAATTTGAAGATAGACAAATGTAAAGATACATCTCTGCAGGAAGCCCCGCAGGGGCGCAACACCCATCTCTGCACAGAGCCCCGCAGGGGCACGCACCAGGCTACAAAGCTAAACCCCGGGGTCCAGAGGAGTGGATTTTTCAAACATCAGAGTAGGACCAAAAGTTAGAAAGGGGTAGAGGCTGAAAAGTTGAAGAGGGTGACTAAGAATAGCACATTCCTAGTCACTGGTGGCGTGCGTGGCAACCCAAGTCAACAGGCAAGACAACTACATCAGGCTCTTGAGTAGTAGAGCTTGAATCAAGAAGGCCATCGAATCTGCATGTCTGTTTAACTGCAGACAATACTGACCACAGGGCGCGTGCGCGAAGCAAAGTCTGTCAAAGGAAGCGAAGTCTGTCAAGGGACGACAGAGGCGAAGAGGGGGAGAGTGTTGCAGAGCCAAAGAGCGCACAAAGCAGAGAAAAAGACGGGCCCCAAAATTTTTCCGATTTGGACCAGATATTTTTGTAACATATTCATTTTTGTAATATATTTCCCTTGTAAAGGCACTAGAGGAGTCCTCTAGATGCATTCCCATAGAAGAATAGAAGCTTACCCATGTAAAATAGTAGGAAATTAGCTCTTAGGGAATAAAGTGCCGGTCACTTGTGTGAAAGGACCATTTTTAGGGCACTAGTATATAAGTCAAATGTGACTCTTTGTAAAAGACTTTTTGCCATTGTGAGAATAGAGAGCACAGAAATTCGAATTTGTGTCTTCTTCCCTCTTCATCTTCTTCTTCGCGAGCTTGTATGCATGTGTATTGCTTGGAAAGAGTGCTTGTGAGTGTGATCTATCCTTGAGAGTGTTTCTTTGCTGTAGGAGAGGTGTGTGCGAGGTGTAGGAGGTGCTGAAGTGTAGGAAAGTATTCCCGCGACTCAGTATTTCTGTCATAACTTGAAGTAAGAGTGTCGGAATTGCGTGAAACCACTGCCATTGGATGCGTCTTCTCGAGAGCTTCGAAACGCATATGCTATTCGCTATGTTTGGAGCTCGGAGCTAGGAGAAAAGTCCAAAATACTGACGGCTTCTGCACCAAGTATCGTTTCGTCTTGACCTAGAGTTGAAGCTTGTTAGGATAAGTGTGTTCGTCATTTTCACTTTTGAGTAATACTTTTGCATTGACCATTACGCATTTGCATGTCTTCATACACTCGGCTAGGTTAGTGTACTCTTCGGATTGATAAATTAAAAGCGTGTATCCCCACTATATGCACTTGTGAGGGGATTGAGGTACAGTCTCTTTCTCCGCAAGTCCCTAAGTTGAAGCTTAGGTCAACACACTTTTTGGCGCCGTTGCCGGGGAGTGACGAATCAAACCGAGGCATTTGCGTGATGGTAAGTAGCTTTTTGCTTTGAAGAACGTGGAGGAGCGGAAATCTTCTCTTCTTTGGTAAGTCAATTTCAACCGCACTTGCTACTTCTCATTCTTGGAGTGTGTGTAGTAAGTTGATAGATTAGGGGAGTGAGTAGAAGAAGTAGAATAGGAGTGAGTGGAGAGTAGAGTAGGCTTTAGGTTTGTTCAAGAATTTTCATTTTTCTGTAAGCTAGGAATTCCCAAGTATAAAAGCCAAAAAATTTTTCATTTTCAAGTTACTTGTTGAACAAGTATCGTGGAGAGCTGCATCGAGTGTCGTGTGAGCCCAGCGATCGTTTCGAGGGAAGCAAGCAATAGTGGAGAGAGTTCAGTGCAAGGAGTTGGACCAAGAGATCATGGGAGCTTCCAAGGTAAACTAAACCACCTCCTTGCTCAAAAATTTCAGCATTTCAACCTAGGACAAGGAAAAAAACGACCTGCGCTGAGTGTCGTTTGGGCCTTCAGGGGGTTGAGAGTATTGTGTTGATTGATACAGTGGGTGGGGGTAAGAGAGAGAACCTAGGAGAGAAAGGGGGAAACATCCAAACCTCAAAAAACAACACAAAAATTTGAAAAAGGGTCAAGTATCGCTTTGCTCCTGCGGTCGAGTATTGTTTTACTCCTGCGGTTGAGTATCGCGATATTTCCCAGCGGTCGTAGATCGTTTTAGACAGAGGTCGTAGATCGTTTTGTTAGAGATCGTCTCGTTAGAGATCGTTTCAGGCAGCGGTCGTAGATCGTTTCAGACAGAGATCGTTTGGATCAAAGGTCGTTTTCCAGCGATCGTTTCTTCCAAGTATCGTCTATCAGCGATCGTTTTCTCAAGTATCGTTTGTCAGCGATTGATTTTTCAGAGGTCGTGAGAATCAAGTATCGTGACTGGAGTTTCTCTTTCAGTCACATTCCAGCCCAAGTCTTCCTAGACTTCTAGACCATAACTTAGAACTCTAGAGACTAAAGGTGGACAAGATTTGATTAGAGCTCTTAAGTGAATGAACTTGAGATCAGGAAGAACCCTAGGAAGCCGAAGAAGTGTAATTTCTTCCGTAGGGAGTGTTGCCGAACCAAGTAACCGATCACACTATTCTGAGACCTCCAGTGAGTCAGAAGGAGAAATCCCCATGGCTTCCGAGGATATGCAAAACACTGTGCCCATGATTGGCCAGATGTCCATCATTGAGGGCGAATACAGAACTTCCTTGGAATATGTGAGCACTAACCACAATGAGATCCCTATCTATTTAGATGGTCTAAACAGATCAGTGGCCAGATTGAGGAAGGCTTCAGAGGCCTACATAGTGCCAAGACCAGCAGTCAAGTACATAGGAGGACTGTACATGGATAAACAAGACATTCAATACATGGTCACTGAACACCCGGAAATCATTAATGAGCGTGGTGAGGAAAATGACACTTCAAGTTTAAATGGACATGGAACTGAGGAACAAGTAACAACTCCTAGAGGTAGATCGACAATTACTAAACTTTGGAAAGGAGACTTAGTCCCCCAGGATGACACTCTAATAGATGTGTATTTGATCAATGGGATGGAGCACCTGCTCAGAACCCATTCCTCTATTTGGGACGCTGCTCCTAATCCAGTTACCATCTATGAGTTACAAGATCCTGAATTCCCCACCATCATCACATATTTGGACAAAAACCACAGACGGTATTGGCCAGTCACTGAATTAGAGAGAGCTGAGCTGAAATATCAGAACATTCCAGTGTTCCCCCCAAGGGACCAAGCAACCACTTCACGGAACCCACATGGAACTTCCCGAAATGATTCAAGTCAACATTCGGGACAAACACAACAAACTCAACAAACCCAGATTCCCATCAGACCACATGTACAATTCGCAATGCCTGCCACTAATCCTAATTATCGGCCCCAACCAGCTATTGACCCAAGACAAGGAGTTCGTGCTCCAGTCAGACCACAGGTAGTACGAGGACCAGGTATACCTATAGGTAGACCAAATTACCCTGTAATGCTGAGACAACCTGAAGTAGGAAGGAGACTAAGACCGATTCAAGTGGCCAAGTGCATGAGAAATCATTATGATGGCTCGAGTGAACCCTATAATCATATAGCAGAATTTAAACAAGTAGTTAGAGCCGAGCAGGTAGATGACTTCATGATTCAATATGAGTCCTTTGGCCTCACCTTGTCAGACACAGCCCTGGCCTGGTTTCAGCCATTGGATCCAAATACCTTTCAGAACATGGATCAGGTCTATCAAGAAATGATTGAAGAATTTACCAAGTCTGGAATCAAGAACAATTCTTCGTCATTAATCCACAGCTTCAAACAAGCTCCAACTGAGTCGGTAAGATTGGCTGCCAGGAGATTCAAACAGTATGTGGATAGATGCCCCGTAGAGGAGAGACCAACTCAAAACAAAATGGTATCATTGTTCTTAGAAGGACTATTGAACGGAACCTTGAGGTCATTAGTGTATGTGAAGAGAGTTCAAACTCTGCAAGAGTGTATGAAGGAATGTATAGACCTAGAGGATAACCTTGCAGGAGACTTGAAAATACCCCAAGGAAGTGTGAAAAGTGAAGAGTCATCAAATAGCACATCAAACCCTAAAAACAACATAGAGGAAATTGCTGACTTGCTAGCAAAAAAACTGAATATGCAAGGACAGAGGAATTATCCCACCAATCCTATGAGAACGCCTATGCTTAGAAGATGTATGCAGTGCGGAGGAGATCATCCTTCTCACTTGTGTAATAGGGGAGTAGTCCCACCACCTGCTTATGCTCCTCATAGACCCTCTGTCCCCGGACCACTACAGTATTGCAGCATAGAGCAGAGATACACAAATCATAACACTGAGAATTGCCCTTACAATAGGCAAACCAGACCCACACAGCCTTATGTGAGACCATATGGATATCCTCAGAACCAGCAAGGAGGAGATGCCTTCAGATACCCCTCATATCAGCCGCAGGCACCAATACCACGACCATACGCATACCAGGGATATACACAGCCTCAACCAGTGTTAGGACAACAACCGCCCCACCCCTTACAGGGGTTATACAACCAAAGCCATATTAGATTCAGGAGCTGGTGTAGGCATTGCTACCAAAGAAATTTGGCAGAAATGGGGAAAACCAGCATTGAGACCAACACGTATGAAAATTCAGATGGCCGATGGACATACAGAAAGACCCTTAGGATTGTTGGAACGAGTAGTCTTCACTACGTGCGGAGTGGAATTCGAGCATACTTTAGCAATTTGTCACTTTGAAAGGCCGAGCAACTATGAGATGATCTTGGGAAGGCCATTCATGAGACAGCTAAAGGTAGTACAAGATTGGGGAAAGGATGCAGTGTACCTACAACACGCAGGAGTCACCACTAGGATCAACCTACATACGTATGCATATCAAGATGTACCACCTCTGCAATGGAATCAAATCCATAAAGAGGAAGACGATCAATCGATTCATAGTGCAGGTTCTAGTGACCAATCCTGGATGAACGAGGACACTCATCTATGGATGTGCCAAGCTGCAAAAAAGGAAGAAGAGAGAAGAAAAAGTTGGCAGCAGAAACAAGGTATAGTGAGATCGGTACAAGATCCAGCTTATATACCACAAGTATTTCCAGACGAAGAATTCGAACCTCATGGTTGGATGGAAATCTTAGCCACCCTCGATGTTTGTGTAAACGAAGAAGTGGTAACTATGAACGAATGTATTGACGAGGAGGGTTATGACATTAGCTTGTATATGGTAGTCCTTCAGGAGGCAGAAGAAGGAGAAGTATTTGAGCAAGACTGGAAGGAGGACTACGAGAGCATTGAAATGGAACCAGAACCCATGGATCTAGGAATTAGTACCACCAACATGGACTTCACTGCCAATGAACAACATGAGGATCTCACACAAAAGGAAAAATTAGAAGTTGAAAGGGAGTTAGAAGATGGAGATAATAAGCTTCAAGACCAATTTGAGGTACCAGCTCATTTCAAAAAATATGAAATAGAAGAGAGGAAGATTGCTATTCAAATGCCTAAAAGAGAGGCACAACCGGGAATAGCATATGATAATAAAGAGCAGACCAAGAAAATAGTTGTAACCATGGAAGGAGGAGAGGAACGATGTACTTTCATAGGACAGGATGTCTCAGAGGAAGAGGAGCAAGAGCTAATTCGACTCATAAGAGAATACCGGGATGTCTTTGCTTGGACCTATAAGGATTTAAAAGGAGTAGATCCATCTATATGTGCGCATAGAATCCCCATGACTTCCGAGGCCAAACCTTCCAAACAAAGACCTTATACTTATAATGATGTATATTCAGCCAAGATAAAAGAAGAAATAGATAAGTTGTTAGACGCTGGATTCATCTACGAAATTGAGCACACGGAATGGGTATCACCCTTGGTAGTTGTACCAAAGAAAAATGGGAAGTTAAGAGTGTGCATCAATTTGAAAAAAGTGAACTCCGCCACCATAAGGGATAGCTATCCCTTACCGATCACTGACCATCTCTTGGAAAGGGTAGCAGGGAAGGAAGTTTATAGTTTTTTGGATGGCTTTTCAGGGTATAATCAGGTAGCCATTGCTCCTGAGGACCAACATAAGACTGCATTTGCAACTGAATGGGGAGTATATGCCTTTAGAGTCATGCCTTTTGGTTTAACGAATGCCCCAGCTACGTTCCAAAGACTGATGTGTCATGTGTTCAAGGAATTTTTGAGAAAGAGCATGGAGGTATACGTGGATGATCTGTGTACATATTCAGCTATACGATCAGAGCACATCCCTGAACTAGAAAAGATTTTTGCCAAATGTCGACAATATCGAGTATGCCTCAATCCCGAAAAATGTGTCTTCATGGTGCGACAAGGGAAAATCTTAGGACATATTGTTTCTAAGAATGGAATTTCCACGGATGAAGACAAAATCAAAGTCATTTTGGATTTACCGAGACCGAAAACTGCTAAAGAAGTTCAAGCATTTATGGGACATTGTGGTTACTATCGAAGATTCATACATATGTATGCCATAATTGCTAGACCTCTTTATGCATTGTTAACTCAATTCAATTGGACCGAAGAATGCGAAAAAGCTTTTAATGAGTTGAAGAATCGATTGAGTTCAGCACCCATTCTTCGAGTCCCTAACTGGAATAAACCGTTTCATATTCATGTTGATGCTTCCAAGTTTGCCATTGGTTGCATCTTAGCTCAACCAGCGGATACAGGTAAATTAGACCACCCGATAGCCTATGCCAGTAGACAGTTAAATCAAGCTGAACGCAATTATACTACTACGGAGAGAGAAGACCTAGGAATGGTTTATGCCGTCAAGAAGTTTAGACATTACTTATTGGCAAACAAATTCAAATTTTTCATTGATCATCAAGCTCTATTGTACTTAGTCAACAAGCCTTGCAATACAGGACGTCTAGTACGATGGTTTTTATTGCTAATGGAATTTGATTTTGAAGTAATAGTCAAGAAAGGAAACACACACATAAGGGCAGATCATTTATCTCGCATGACCCATGGAGAACCACCTATAGGAGTTCCTGATGATCTGCCAGATACTTATCTCTTTAACCTGGAAGTATGTCCTCAGTGGGCAGAAAAGTTGATCCCGATACTCACACATGGACCTAAAGATGGGATCACGCCAAACCGAAAGCAAGATCTCTGGAAGATTAAGAACCTTCACATTATTGCTGGAAGTTTGTACCACCAGGATTCAAGCGGACTGTTGATGAGATGCGTGGAGGAAGGGGAACAAGAAATGTGGCTTCAGAAAGCACACATAAACCAATGGAACACTCATTTGGACGCAACTGGAACATGGCAAACACTCAAGAGATTTGGCATATATTGGCCAACCATGCAACGAGATGCACATCATTATGTGTCAAACTGTCAAACCTGTCAAGAACAAATCCCAGGTGAGAAATCTACGTTAGGCTATTCTACAATAGCACCAAGGTGGAGCATGCCTTTAGTAAAGTTCTTGAAAACTCGAGAGTACCCTGACGGAGCTACCCTAGCAAGAAAGCGTGCTCTTGAAGAACAGAGCAAAGATTACGTCATCCTAGGAAAACAACTCTTTCAACGCGGAAAGGATAACCAGCTAAGATTGTGCATTCATGAAAATGAATATCTCTCTGTATTAGAAATGGCACATGCAGGAGCTGCGGGAGGACATTTCTCAGCAGACAAAACGGTCAAGATGATTCTCTTTGCAGGCCTGTGGTGGCCAACTCTACATATGGACGCGGAGACATATGTAAAAAGTTGCGAAACATGTCAGAAAGCAAAATACCCCATCCGAAGAGATGACATGCCTTTAAGGCCCATGGTTTGTGCGAGAGCATTTACCAAATGGGGAATTGACTTCATAGGACCTATCAATCCACCTGCGAAAGGATCACATGCGGAGTACATAATAGTAGCCACCGACTACTTGACTAAATGGGTAGAAGCAAAAGCCACTAGAAAGAATGATGCTCAAACTACAGCAAAATTTCTCTTTGAGCACATATTCACACGCTTTGGACTACCGATCGAGATAGTGAGTGATCGAGGAACGCATTTCTTAAACGAAGTCATTGAATCGCTAATGAATGAATTCTTAGTGATCCATAAAAAATCAGCCCCATACCACCCTCAAGCTAATGGGCAGGCTGAAAGTTCCAACAAAGTACTTTGTACGGTATTGACAAAGATTGTCAATAATGGAAGGTCAGATTGGGACAAACAATTGCATCACGCAATTTGGGCCTTCCGAGTGGCATATAAAACGGCTATTGGAACTACACCTTTCAATCTAGTGTATGGGCAAAATGCAATTTTGCCAATTGATTTCTTAGTACCTACATTGAGAGTAGCCCAACAGTATGAGTGGAACGGTCACGAATTATCTCAGCAATTAGATCAGATTGAAAAGCTACACGAGACAAGATTGCAAGCGGTAGCGGGCATTTATGCCGCCAAACGGAGACAAAAGGCTTATTATGATGCACACATAAAGGACAAGGGATTAAAAGAAGGCGATTTAGTCCTAGTATACACCCTCAAACAGCATGCAAAGAAACTACAAAAACGTGGATATGGACCTATGATTATAAATCGGATCTCTACTAGTGGTGCAGTCAATCTCGCCACACTAGACGGAGATATTCTTCCCAATTACATCAGTGGATGCCGAGTGAAAAGATTCATGGAGCCTCTAACGGATCAAATGTTAGCACGACTCTTAGGAGCTCAGAGTAGAAAAAAGGAAGAAGAACGCATACGAGAACAAGCTAGACAGGAAGCCCTAGAACGTATCAGAAAACGGAAAGAGTGGATGAGAGAAAGAGACGAGAGATATCGAGTAGGAGAAGAACTCATCCCTATGGCTAATTTTAGAGCCACTGAGAACTCCGGACAACAAAGAAGACAGCCTTATTTGAATCTGGGAGCCGGACGAAAAGAGTACCACTTAGTGGATGCTCTTATAGACACAGGAGCGGCAATAAGCTGCATTAGATCTTCCTTGTCTCAGAGACTTAAAGAGGAGTTACGCCCATCGAAGGCACAGCTAATTGGAATAGGAGGAAAAGTTACTCAATGCATAGGTGAGATCACTTTACCTTTACATATGGGGAACAACACAATGGAGCAGAGACTCTTAGTATGTCAGGACCAAGATCTGCTTGAAGATGTGGTGTTAGGACAAGATTGGATCTACGAATATGAGGTAACCATTCAATTGGCTTTAGGATACATCTCGGCCAGAATAGGACCTCGTGAAGTATTTAGTTTGCTAGACGAACGACCACCCAAAGCTACTATTATAGAGCAAGAAGTTCATCCTAATGAACAAAGTCATGACTGTATGTTCACTAGCAATATAGGAACCCCATCGTCAAGTACTTCATGTGAAAACACCGTGAGTCCTGTGTGCACTCCATCCCTGAGTTTAGAGAGTCACAAGAGTGCACAAGATCATGAAACCAAGCACAGAGAACCACAAAGCACAAGAGAGACTATTCCTCTGCAAGAAGTGAAGTCTACACCCGTGAAAGTGTACCCCATTCCACACTCTACACTAGCTTGGATAAGAAAGGATCAAAAGAAGGCATATCTCCAGCAACAGAAACGTCTTCGACAGCAGCATGAGCACTTGTATAAGAAGACAAAGAATTTCGGACACTTTCAGCAACCACGACTCAAGAGCATATGGATCCCAAAGAAGCTGATAACTGCACAACCTGATCGAACCAAAATTTGGATCCCAAAGTCACGTACCCAAAGGACGACCATCCCAAACAAGGAACATCCTCAGAAGAGCTATCATAATCACATTGGTCAACAGACACATCAGACAAGGGAAAGGACATATTGGAGGAAGAAGGAATCTACAGATGCAATGCAAACCAACCTGAGATTCCCAAAACAGAATCAGCAGACATACTACCGAAGACGAACCGCATTCATCAAAAAGGTGGAGAATACAGTACGTTCCGCCCAAGTGAAGCAAATCTGGATGCCGAAAGACAAGACAAGCTGCATACATCGAGCAGCTACTTCCAATTGCACACATGAGGAATTGTCAAGATTCAGAGTATGCATGATAGGGCCACATTACAAGGCCAAGCATTCGGCACGTCCTTCTTCTACTTTCGGATAGTCATGCACATTTTCCCTTTGGAAATAGGAGAGCACTTGTACATACTTAAAAAATGACTCCAAAAAAATTCACTAATCGCTTCGGCTTTGTACTAACTTTTATGTTTTCTTTTCAGCAAAAAAATATAAAATTACATGAAAAATTCAGGTATTACCTTTCTCACACCCACGGGAAAGGGACGACACCATGCACTCGGACCTTCATCGAATTATTAATCAACATATGGAGGAGGATTTCTGAAAAACATGTGGATACTAATACATTCTCTATATTGAGTGCAGATGACATCTTCTGACTCAGAAGCTACACAGCAGGAAGAGGAACTACTTCTTCCATTGGGGTCAATAACCAAGGTCAGAGGACATTGGTTTCGAGATGACCAACCTATCTCGGAACTCTTATTCATGGCAACTATCAAGATCATGGACAGGGACCACTGTTTCCCTATTATGTCACAAGATTTCAAGACCATAATACAAGGGTTACCACATATCGAGGAAATATGGACTCAAGCTGGCATTGAAGCATTTTTGAAGATACCTATATGTGTACCCGACTTCCAAAGATGTACACAAGTAATGAATACTATGTAGCCGGCTGCTACAAAGATTTCGGTTCCAGAAGCAACGGTTTTGGACAAGGTAGGCACATGGAAGACAATTCAATTCACTCATGAATTGATCAATAAAGCCTTTGGTTGGAATCAAGAAGGCATTACCAATGTCAAAGAGGAATGCCATGACCCCAAGAAAAGATCATTCCTGGAGATTAACAGAGTGGATATTGAAGATGCGGTACGTCTGGTACACCAACACTTTTGTTTTCCTGGCATGAACAGATACACTGCACCTCAGAAGATTGTAGTTCAATTACTCTCCCATGCCATGAGACAGATAGGAAACAAAGTGAATCTCACAGGCTACGTACAAGAGCGATTGTTTGAAGCTCAGAAGAAATGGGGGCAAAAGAAGTTCCTGAACGGTGGTTCAGCTTTGACCTTATTGATATATGAAGCCCTAGACATGAGACACTGCTTACGAGAAATGCCTACAGCGGAAGGGCTAGCGAGGTATGCAAAATCCGCTTCTGTCCCTAAGAAAAAGAAAGCAGCAGTTGTAGTGGAAGAGGCCGGAACCAGCACACAGAAGCCCATGAGGGGTACAAAACGCTTGCGAGAAGAAGAAGCCCAAGCAACACCTCAGTCCAAGAGAATGCATCTCTTGCCTAAGGTCACGACGGCTCAAATGCCGATTTCAAAAAGAGACTTGTCTGCTGCCCTCGAGCAAACACACCAGTACATGCAAGGGCAAGTGAATCTAAATGTCCAAGGACATCAATATAGACAAGCGAGTCAAATTCAGCAAAAACAGAGTACAGAAACACCTCCAAAACAACCTGGAAGATACCAAGAATTGGGCATTGATGACTCAAGTACGAATACGGAATCCAGTCCTGAGAAAGACACGCTAGATACTGATATCAGGACAGAAACTTATGAAGACAAAGGACCAGAAGTCAATCAAATGGAAGTAACACCAGACAGCCAAAAGAAAAAAGAAAAGAAGATGGATGATGCTCAGGAACAGGAGCATGTCATTCAATTGAATGACACTACCAAAGTAAGCATCAAGGAAGACACAACTACTGGGGTTACACATGTCAAAATACCTATTAAAGAGGAAGAACAAACCCCAGTGAATAAGGAAACGGGAGAGCCCCAACAAAAAGAACAAACCATAATTGAGGTGCCTGATGACACACCTCAAGCACAGGATGAAAACATGAGGGCCGAGCCAAGGATTCAACTTCAAATCAGGCAGCCCCATGATACCACTTTACACATTGCTCAAGGCAAAGACGTGACTACCGGAGCAGAACCCTCAATACCGAAAACATGGCTCAATGTGGATGTAACTCAACTGAAACCGGTGGTAAAACAAATGATCCAGACAGCCATGGATACTCAGCAGCAAATGATGGACATAGATGCAGATTATGTCAAAGCCATGAAAGAAAAAAATCAGTTTCAAGTAATGAGTGAACAATTGTCTGCACAACTGATTCAGGTACAAAAAGAAATAGCCACCAAAAGCACGGAGTTGCTAGAAACACAAACGCAATATGAATCATTAAGCACTCAGCATCGCCAACTGCAAAAACAGCTCGAAGACATACAAAAATTATATGATGCTACGGTAGCAGAGAAAGACAGAATGAAAACCAGAAGCACTCTACTAGAAACACAACTAAAGTTATATCTGGACGAGAATGACACTTTACGAAACAGAAATAAAGAATTGATGAAATCATTGTTATATGACCAACCAATAAAGCAACAGGATTCAACTGAAAGTAAAGAAGATGAATTAAGAGATCAGCTTGCACAATATGAAGCCCTGCTAAAACAAGAGCGTGCGGTAAGAGAAGAAGCAGAACTTAAGCACAATCAAGAAATAAGTGAGCTAAAAAGGCAGCTGAATTCAGCACAGGCCAAACTGGTACAGAGCTACAGTGAAAACATGGATCACGTAGCCGACATAGGTAAGGAGCTCCTAGCCACCAAAGAAAAACTCGGTGAAGCCCTGCAAAAGATAAAAGAAAAAGAAGAATGCATTGAAGAGCTACAGAATCAGCAGAAAGGTAAAGAACCGATCGGGACATCAGTAGTGCCAGAAAGAGAACATCCTACTGACGAGGTAGAGGTAAGCCCTCTATCTCAACCGATCTATCATTCTCCAATGCATGAGCAGATGGCGGATATGCATGATGATCATCCAATGCCATACACTGCAGAAATAAGTCAGAAGGAACGGGCACTACTGGTGTCCCGATTGATGGAAAGTTTTGAGAATGAAGTCATCAAGGTCATGAAGGAAGCCAAAATCAAAGGTAAAGACTTGGAGAAGATCATCAAGCCTTTCAACATTCCATATGGACTGTTGAAAGAGAAAACAAGGCAATATATAAAGAAGGTTACACACAAAAGTCCAGATCAGCAGCTCAATTTCCAGAATGACACATTCACGTACACTCAAGCAGAGTTTGAAGCTGCACAGCCGGTGTGGAGGAGAAAATTTTTGGAGAAACATCCCACACTACGGGTGCACTGGGAGGCCGCACCTTATTTATTACAGGTAAACCCTTCGTTTTGTCCAATACCACGAAGAAGGGTTACAACAGAATTTTTGGCTTTACAACGCAGCGGCACTATTAATAAACAGTGGCTAAACTATCCGATGTTACCTAGCCCGCCACATAATTATCTGCCAACCGAGGATTATATGATCAAAACCATAGAATTTTGGCTACAAAACTATGCGACTGTACCAGATTTAGCAGTTAAGATGACAAATAAAATACTTGGTATGCTACTTACAGTTCTGAAGGTTTTCAAACATGCGGCATATACATTTCTGAACTTCATCGGCATTAATCAAGGCACCGATATACTTATCTTCGATCTATCAGTAATGCCGAGCCGCCCCACAATAATGGCATATTATTCTAGACTCATGTTTTTGCCAAGTCCATACATGCAAATATTTGAAGAAGCATTTTTTACAGGATTTTTTGAAATAGATTCAGAGATATTTTTAAAGATGTCATCCAATCTGAATGCCAGACTGGTGGCATACGAATTAAGCTTCTTCGCCGATCACCGACAACCGCCAAACGATGGAGTCAAAGCAGAACAATGGAAACAGATCATGATACGTGAAGCCAATCTGCTAAACGATACAGAGCAACAAGTATACAGAACATATGCCCGGCGCTTATCAAAGCCTGTCGGGGACGACAGAGTTCAGGAGGGGGGCAGTGTTGAGGGCGAAACGAGTAGGAAAAGGAAAAAAAGAAAGCAACGAAAGAAATAGCTTCACTAAAAGGGCAAATTTGAAGATAGACAAATGTAAAGATACATCTCTGCAGGAAGCCCCGCAGGGGCGCAACACCCATCTCTGCACAGAGCCCCGCAGGGGCACGCACCAGGCTACAAAGCTAAACCCCGGGGTCCAGAGGAGTGGATTTTTCAAACATCAGAGTAGGACCAAAAGTTAGAAAGGGGTAGAGGCTGAAAAGTTGAAGAGGGTGACTAAGAATAGCACATTCCTAGTCACTGGTGGCATGCGTGGCAACCCAAGTCAACAGGCAAGACAACTACATCAGGCTCTCGAGTAGTAGAGCTTGAATCAAGAAGGCCATCGAATCTGCATGTCTGTTTAACTGCAGACAATACTGACCACAGGGCGCGTGCGCGAAGCAAAGTCTGTCAAAGGAAGCGAAGTCTGTCAAGGGACGACAGAGGCGAAGAGGGGGAGAGTGTTGCAGAGCCAAAGAGCGCACAAAGCAGAGAAAAAGACGGGCCCCAAAATTTTTCCGATTTGGACCAGATATTTTTGTAACATATTCATTTTTGTAATATATTTCCCTTGTAAAGGCACTAGAGGAGTCCTCTAGATGCATTCCCATAGAAGAATAGAAGCTTACCCATGTAAAATAGTAGGAAATTAGCTCTTAGGGAATAAAGTGCCGGTCACTTGTGTGAAAGGACCATTTTTAGGGCACTAGTATATAAGTCAAATGTGACTCTTTGTAAAAGACTTTTTGCCATTGTGAGAATAGAGAGCACAGAAATTCGAATTTGTGTCTTCTTCCCTCTTCATCTTCTTCTTCGCGAGCTTGTATGCATGTGTATTGCTTGGAAAGAGTGCTTGTGAGTGTGATCTATCCTTGAGAGTGTTTCTTTGCTGTAGGAGAGGTGTGTGCGAGGTGTAGGAGGTGCTGAAGTGTAGGAAAGTATTCCCGCGACTCAGTATTTCTGTCATAACTTGAAGTAAGAGTGTCGGAATTGCGTGAAACCACTGCCATTGGATGCGTCTTCTCGAGAGCTTCGAAACGCATATGCTATTCGCTATGTTTGGAGCTCGGAGCTAGGAGAAAAGTCCAAAATACTGACGGCTGCTGCACCAAGTATCGTTTCGTCTTGACCTACAGTTGAAGCTTGTTAGGATAAGTGTGTTCCTCATTTTCACTTTTGAGTAATACTTTTGCATTGACCATTACGCATTTGCATGTCTTCATACACTCGGCTAGGTTAGTGTACTCTTCGGATTGATAAATTAAAAGCGTGTATCCCCACTATATGCACTTGTGAGGGGATTGAGGTACAGTCTCTTTCTCCGCAAGTCCCTAAGTTGAAGCTTAGGTCAACACACCCATCTTCAATATTATTCTGCAATTTACTTTTACAATCAACATCATCAATATCTTCTTCAAACACACTTACTTTTGCCTTCCCTTTCCTTTGTATTTCTTTGTCATTTGCATAATCATTTGTTGAACCTGTATACCATGTGCTTTGCTCATCAAATGTAACATCTTTGGTAACAAGAAATTGCTTTGTGGATGGACTCCACAATCTGTAACCCATCTGCCTATCATCATACCCAATAAACACATACTTCTCTGCTTTGGGTTCTAGCTTATGTCTCAATTGTGAAGGAACATAAACATATGCTAAACGTCCAAACACCTTACAATGATCAAGAGTAGGTTTCTTACCCCACCATGCTTCATAAGGAATTCTTCCCTCCAATGCTTTACAAGGTAACCTATTCACAAGGTATGTTGCAGTGTTGATAGCTTCTGCCCATAAGTAATTTGGGCAATTCTTTTCCTTCATCATTTCTCTTGCAAACTCTACAAGAGTTCTATTTCTTCTTTCTGCAATTCCATTCTGTTGAGGGGAGTACTTGCAAGTTACTTCTCTTTTTATACCTGCATTCCACAAATAATCATCAAACTCTTTAGAAAAATATGTTGATATATTTAGGTAGTGATGTGTGTGAACACTCTAGGACCGCCGGGGCACTTTTTTCCCTCTTTAGGAGGTTTTTTTCCCCCGGCTTGTATATACGCCTATTGCCCTAATGGGCTACTTATCTTTGTACATTCTCTAGTAATACATTCAGTATTGTGTGTTTGTGCTCCAAGCTTCTTCTTCTTCCTTGTGCTGTTCGCGTGCTTCCGCAGACGTCTATCTCCAACAATTGGTATCAGAGCAGGTCGTCGCTTCTTCTAGGGCGCCGTTGACACTCCTCCGTTTGCAGTCTCAGATTCGCACGAAATTTGGTGAGCATACTCAGGGTGTTTTCAAGATCAAAACTACTTCGCTTTGTGGTGCCAAAATCGTGATCTGAGCTCGTTTCGGCCTCCGAATGCACTATCGTAGTGCTTGTGCAGGCTATTTCGTCCTTTTGTGCCAAAGGTATATACCAGTTTCTATTCACCAGTTTAAGCGTCTCGAAGTCTGCTACAGGTCTAGCAAAACTCGTCTGGGCAGTTTCGTTCAACTTTTTGAGATAAAGTCAATTTTCTGCATCAAGGTATTTTAGTCACCGGCCATGGCTGAAAGCAGTGATGTATTCCGTATGTTGGTTGTTGAGGATAAGTTGGATGGTACCAACTACCCATTATGGGCTTATATGATGCGACATGTACTGGTTGCAAAAGGATTGTGGAACATTGTGCAGGGTGTTGAAAGACGTCCTGTTACACCTGTAACGACAGGTACTGCAAATACAGGTGTTGGAGCTGATGAAGATGGTGTTGAAGATGATATTCCGCAGATTCCTGTTCGTGCTGCTGTTTCTGTTGCACCTACTGCAGAGCAGATTCGTTGGGATGGCAGAGATGCCCAGGCACATGCATTGATAGCTTTGTCTGTCAAACGTGCCATTATTCCTCACATTCGCTCTTGCATAACAGCAAAGGGTGCTTGGGATACACTTACCACTTTGTACCAGGCTAGGAATGAGGCTCGTGTTGCTTACCTCCGAAAACAGTTGGAGAGTGAGCACATGAATGAAGGTGATTCTATGGACAGTTTTCTTACAAAGATCAAAGACCTGAAGGAACAATTGATTTCTACTAATGAGGTTATACCAGATAGCTCACTTGTGCAGACCGTTCTGAATGGTCTTCCTGATTCATATCAGAGTTTTACCTCTACTCTTCGGTTGATGATGAAAGGCAATCCGAATGCCTTGTCATTTGAGGAATTAGTCTCTATTCTGTTGCAGGAAGATCAGTCCAGGCAGAACAGGTCCATTATGCGTGTTGTAGATCAAGCTTTCCTGGCTAGTCAGAAGGGCAAAGGAAAATGGAGCTCTTCTACTAGTAAGCAGAAATCTGCAAATGCTGCACAATCGAAGAACTAGGATAAAGATGAGAAGAAATCAGAAAAGCAGAAATTGTTCTACAAGTACTGTAAAGGAAATGATCATATTATAAAGAACTATCCAAAACTGGCTGCTAAAGAGGCAAAGAAGAAAGAGGCTAGAATGGTTGTTGCAGAGGCCTCTACACCAAAAACAGAGTTTGCAAATCTTGTGCAGGAAGAAGAATGGGCGTTTACTACTGTCTGCAGTTTTGACCCATCTTCTCATGATCAGTGCATGTCTGCAGTAGACTCAGATGTTTGGTACTTTGACATTGGGGCGACCAAACATATTACCTCGCAGCGTAGTTTCTTCTCTTCACTCGAGCCTGCCCCTACAGGGAATACTATCACATGCGCCAATAACTCCTCTTATCCTGTTATGGGAGTTGGTAAGATCATTTTGACTACTGCTGATGGTAGTTCTTTCACTTTGTCAGATGCTTTATTTGTGCCAGGGATAAAAAAGAACCTGTTATCAGTTTCTGCATTAGCCAAGATTGGATTGGTTGTGAAATTCGTTGATGAGAGGTGTACAGTCCATGATCTCTCAAATGGCGATGTGATTATTGCTTCTGGCATTTTATGTCGTGGGCTGTATAAGCTCATAGACTATGAAAGATCTGTGAATGATTAGACATGTGCAGTTCATGATTCTCAGGCTATGTCAGATGCAAAGCTTTGGCATGCACACTTTGGTCATCTGAATTTTGCTAGTTTGTTACGCCTACAGAAATCTGAAATGGTGTCCTCTTTGCCCAAACTTGAGGCACCTGGAAAACATGTTTGTGAAGGCTGTATTTTGGGCAAAATGCAGCGTTCTTCCTTTCCAAAAGATGGTTCAGTTCGGGCTACGCAGAAATTGCAGCTTGTACATAGTGATGTCTGTGGTCCTATGCAGACACCCTCTTTTGGAAATTACCTTTACTTCGTGACTTTCATTGATGATTTTTCCAGGCATGCATGGGTATATCCACTCAAAGAAAAGTCTGAAGTGTTCATGTGCTTCAAACAGTTTTTGGTTTTGGCTGAAAATTGATGGAGAGTGTTAATCTCCAAAAGAACAAGCTATCCTTGGTATTAGACCACCTCTAGACCAAGAATAACTTTGGACTCCTCCTAATTTTGAAAATATACTTTCACATTACCAAGATTTTGACTAACTGTAAAGAAATCACTTTTCTCTGAAAAGTCTGCTGCAGATTAATCACTCATTGACTAATCAATCCTGTAAAGTTTTTGATAAAACTTTGCACAACACTTCGCCTTGAGATTGCGCAACTTTACCAAGTTAAATTTTTCAAAATGATTGAGTACACACTGAGAAATGTGTGAAACACTTTACCTATGTCTGAACCAGCTTCTCTACAATGGCGACTTTGACACCTGCAACTTCTTAACACTAGTTCTCCCAAAGTAAATCCCGTTTGATCAAGATCTTTTAGCCATAGATGGCTTACCTTCCAACTTAGATTTTGAGCCCTCATTTGTGTAAAACTTTACACTGTGGACTGAGCAATGACCATTTCTCTGAAGATGAAATCTGCGCCAGTTTTGACGACTCTTAGAACATTTTCACATATGAATGTTCCTAAACAAAATTCTCTCAGCCTGATTGCAATTAACCTCTGAAATTCTAGCCATAGATAGATTAGCTATGGACTTAGATACGTGCAGAAGGATTTCTCAAAAGATTAAACACAGAAGGAGCAGACAGCAAAATATCGGGCATAAAATTTTTCGATTTCTCAGAAAAATTACATCTAAGTGAGGATAGACAATTCACTCACTTTTCATGTGTCTAATGACACACCTTACAACTGATTTCTCTCTACCTATTCTCTATTCTTCTTCTGCTCTATTTGCCTCGACTTTTTCCAACATATTTGTAGATGAATATATACAAGTGTATGACTAAACAAAAGTATATGTCAGCTAATGTACATATGTGTACATATCTTTGGATTTCTGAATATGTCCTTCCTTCAACCTTCTGAATTTGTTCTCTTCTTAACTCCTTGACTTCATTTCTTCATAATCCTTCAATTGATGATTGTCATGCACCAACAGCTCCCCCTCAATCATTAATTGAGGTTCTTCTCTATCTTCTTGATTCCTGCCATATCCTTGAATCTTTGTAGCTTTGGTCCATCTAGACTTTTTGTCATCATATCTGCAAGTTGATCTTTTGTAGGAGTGTGTATGACTTCAATCTCCTTCTCAATGACCTTCTCTCTCAAAAAATGATACTGTATTTCAATATGCTTAGTTCTAGCATGAAACACAGGATTAGCTGCCAAGTATAGAGAACTCATGTTGTCTCCACAAACAATAGGAGTACTTTGAACCACATCAAAAACCTTCATAAGTGTCTTTAGCCATATTACCTCCTTTGCAGCTTCCACCATACCTTTGTATTCTGCTTCTGTAGATGACAAAGCAACTGTATGTTGCTTCTTAGAACACCATGAAATCAATTTGTCTCCTACATAGCACAAGTATCCATGTGTTGATCTTCTATCATCCACATTACCTGCCCAATCTGCATCACTATATATCTTCACTCTTGTATCAGAAGTAAAACCATAGTACAACCCTTCTCTGAGTGTACCCTTGATGTACCTAAGTACTCTTTGTCCTGCAATCCAATGTTTCTTTCTAGGACAATGCATAAATTGTGAAAGCACACCAACTGCATATGACAAATCAGGCCTTGTCAATGTAGCATAAATCAAGCTACCAACCAAACTTTGATAAAGTTTCATATCTCTGAACTCTTCTCCTCCAAACCTAGACAATTTATGGTTCACTTCCAAAGGTGTAGGTGCAACCCTGCAATCTTCCATTTTAAATTTGGTTAGCAAATTTTTAAGATACCTTTCTTGAGTCACATATACTCCATGTTGAGTATAAGAAATCTCCATTCCCAAGAAGAATGATAGGTTCCCCAAATCACTGATTTTGAACTCTTTCTCCATCTGCTTCTTCATCATTTGTATCCCTTTATCATCTGTTCCTGTAAGTATTATGTCATCAACATAAATACAAACATAAATGAATCCATCTTCACTTGCTTTGACTAGCAAGCTACTATCTGCCTTTGATGCTTGAAATCCAAGATCATTCAAGAATTTTACAAGCCTATAATTCCATGCCCTTGGGGCCTGCTTTAATCCATACAAAGCTCTCTTGAGCTTACACACATAATTTGGGTTCTCTTGATCTTTAAATCCATCTGGTTGCTCCATGTAAACTTCATCTGAAATATAACCATTCAAAAAAGCATTTTAAACATCTAATTGAGACAACTTCCAACCTTTGCAAGCAGCAATTGCTATGAGGGTTCTGATGGTTGTCATTTTTGCCACAGGACTATAGGTCTCATCATAGTCCACTCCATATGTTTGTGCATACCCTTTCACAACAAGTCTAGCTTTGTATCTAGACACACTTCCATCTGCAAATCTTTTTGTTTTATAAACCCACTTACATCCAATAATTTTTTGGCTATTAGGTTTAGGAACCAGATCCCAAGTCTGATTCTCTATCAATGCATCATACTCCTCTTGCACGGCTTCTTCCCAATTTCTCTTGCCTTTGGCTTCATCATATGTAGATGGATCTTCATCTGCTTTTACTAAATAAGCATAATCTTTAGTAGTCAAGAATGAAGTGTCATAGCTATACCTTGTAGGTTGCCATTTGTGCCTAGATGACCTCCTAACTTCTGCACTTCTTGAAGTCTCTGGTTCATCACATTCTGGATCAAACCTTGGCCTCTCTTCAACTTCAATCTGTACTTCATTGTTCTCACTTTCATCAAGTAATTGAATCTTTGCTTTACCTTTTCTTTGATCCACTACTTCTTCATCATCTGCATGTACATTATATTTACCTGCATACCAAGTACCTTGCTCATCAAATGTAACATCCTTGGATACAAGGAATCCCTTTGTGGATGGACTCCACAACCTGTATCCCATTTTTTTATCATCATAACCAATGAATACATACTTTTCTGCCTTAGGCTCCAACTTATGCCTCAATTGAGATGGCACATATGCATATGCCAAGCATCCAAATATTCTGCAATGATCCAAGGTAGGTTTCTTACCCCACCAAGCTTCATATGGTGTCATACCTTGCAAAGCTTTACAAGGCAATATATTTACCAAATATGTAGTTGTATTTACAGCCTCTGCCCACAAATAATTTGGGCAATTCTTCTCTTTCATCATGGACCTTGCAAACTCAACAAGAGTCCTATTTCTTCTTTCTGCTACCCCATTTTGTTGAGGAGAGTACCTGCAAGTAACTTCTCTCTTTATACCTGCATTCCACAAATAATCATTGAACTCATTTGAAAAATACTCTCCCCCTCCATCTGATCTTAATCTCTTCAATTTTTGACCTGTAATCCTTTCTGCATATGCATGATAGTGTTTAAATGTATTAAACACTTCTGACTTTTCTTTAATCACATAAATTGTGATCCACCTGGTAGCATCATCAACATAAATGACATAATATCTTGAACCATTTATACTAAAGTCCTTTGAAGGACCCCACACATCTGTATGCACCAATTCAAGTCTTTCTGAATACATAAACCCATGCTTGGAATAGGATTGCTTGTGAGCCTTACCTAATTGACATGCCTCACATCTGTATGTCATGTGTTGACCTGCAATATTAGGCAATCCAAGCACTGAATCATTGTTAATCATTTCTTTAATACCTCTTTCATTAAAGTGTCCAAGTCTTTTGTGCCAAAGATCCAATTCTGACACCTTCTGCTCTCCATATGTGAACATAGCATGTCCAACATTTCCTTGTACCTTCAATGTGAAGAGCCTTCCTTCTTTCTTTCCTGTAACAACCTGTTTATACCCTTGACTAGGGTCTTCAACATAAACTCCATCATTGGTGAACCTTACCTCATATCCTTTTTCCACAATTTGACCTACACTGATCAAATTCTTTGGGATTGTGGGAACATAAAGAACCTTACTCAGAAGAGTGCTCCCATCCTTAGCTTTGACTGAACCAATTGACTTTACCTTATGCTTTGTATTATCACCTGTCTGAACTGTATGATTAATTGCATTATGATCTAGGTCAGTCATCAAAGCAATATTTCCACTTAAATGATTACTACATCCTGAATCAATATAGAACACTCTCATGTCCTCATGTGAGGTTTCACATGTATTCATAATGAGAGTCGAGTCCTCCTTCTGATCTGATGCATAGTTGTAGTAGGTGTTATTATAGGATTGATTTTGGAAGCTTCTTCCTCCACCTCTTCCAAAAGAATTCCTACCACCTCTACCTCTGAAGTTTCCTCTCTGAAATCTACCACCTCTTGCTCTTTGATTAAAGTTCTGATAATTACTATTATTCTGATTATTGTGCCAACAATCATGAGATAGATGATTGGTCTTACCACATATCCAACAAGCTCTTGCATTATCTTTGTTGTTTCTGCCTCTTCCTCTACTTCTGCCATTTCCTTTTCCTCTTATGAAATTTGCTTGGTTTGAAGTACCTTCTTCTTCACCTGATTGTTGCTTCCCTTTGTTAGCTTTCTTCTTGTCTTTAGAATACATTGCATGACCTGCACTCTTATCAACATCTCCTTTGATATCATTCTCAAAAGTTAGCATATGACCTAACAATTGATTCAAATCAGGAGTAAAGTGATCTAATGAAAGTTCTGTAGATAAAATGAAAGGCTTCCACTTCTCATCTCCTCTTAGCCCTGTGAGTATTTGTCTTACCAATTTGTCTTCTTCAATATCTTCATCCACTGCACCTAAAGAATCTGCAATGTCCTTCATCTTTGTCACATAATCAGAAATTGATTGTGAGGCCTTCTTTTTGAAGGTAGTAAATTTTGCCCATAGTGAAGCCTTCCTTGATTTGGTTGTGTTTTGGAAATGCTCCTCCAAAGCATTCCAAATGTCACATGCACTTTCAAGTCCTCTAATGTGAGGAAGCAAATAGTCATTGACTGCCATGTAGATTATGCTTCTTGCTTGAGCATCCTTCTTCATCCAATTCTTCAAGTCTGCAAGCTCCTCCCTAGTTGGAACACTAGGATCTCTGAATTCTGGCTTTTCTTCATCTCCTGTGATGTATCCTATCAGATCTTTGCTCATAAGATGAGCTTCCATCCTCATAGACCAAGCTGGATAGTTCTCTCTATCCAACTTTTCAATTTGGAGACTATCTCCCATTGTTTCTTTACCTGTATTGTCAACTCTTTAATCTTTATGAGAAATAAATGTACCTTGACTTTGAATCTCGCTCCTTCTGATCCTTTTGCACCTTCAAGATGTAAAGATTTGTATTTCTGCAGCAGTCGGAGTCTTCTTCACTTCAATTTTGACACAACCTGCTCTGATGCCACTGATGGAGAGTGTTAATCTCCAAAAGAACAAGCTATCCTTGGTATTGGACCACCTCTAGACCAAGAATAACTTTGGACTCCTCCTAATTTGGAAAATATACTTTCACATTACCAAGATTTTGACTAACTGTAAAGAAATCACTTTTCTCTGAAAAGTCTGCTGCAGATTAATCACTCATTGACTAATCAATCCTGTAAAGTTTTTGATAAAACTTTGCACAACACTTCGTCTTGAGATTGCGCAACTTTACCAAGTTAGATTTCTCAAAATGATTGAGTACGCACTGAGAAATGTGTGAAACACTTTACCTATGTCTGAACCAGCTTCTCTGCAATGGCGACTTTGACACCTGCAACTTCTTAACACTAGTTCTCCCAAAGTAAATCCCGTTTGATCAAGATCTTTTAGCCATAGATGGCTTACCTTCCAAATTAGATTTTGAGCCCTCACTTGTGTAAAACTTTACACTGTTGACTGAGCAATGACCATTTCTCTGAAGATGAAATCTGCGCCAGTTTTGACGACTCTTAGAACATTTTCACATATGAATGTTCCTAAACAAAATTCTCTCAGCCTGATTGCAGTTAACCTCTGAAATTCTAGCCATAGATAGATTAGCTATGGACTTAGATACGTGCAGAAGGATTTCTCAAGAGATTAAACACAGAAGGAGCAGACAGCAAAATATCGGGCGCAAAATTTCTCGATTTCTCAGAAAAATTACATCTAAGTGAGGATAGACAATTCACTCACTTTTCATGTGTCTAATGACACACCTTACAACTGATTTCTCTCTACCTATTCTCTATTCTTCTTCTGCTCTATTTGCCCCGACTTTTTCCAACATATTTGTAGATGAATATATACAAGTGTATGACTAAACAAAAGTATATGTCAGCTAATGTACATATATGTACATATCTTTGGATTTCTGAATATGTCCTTCCTTCAACCTTCTGAATTTGTTCTCTTCTTAACTCCTTGACTTCATTTCTTCAAAATCCTTCAATTGATGATTGTCATGCACCAACAAAAATCTGTCAGCATGTAAAATGGGCACCCTCCGTTCTGATCGAGGGGGGGAATATATGTCTTCAGATTTTAATGCATTTCTGGCTGAACGTGGGATAAAACACCAGTGTACAGTGTCGTATACACCTCAACAGAATGGAGTTGCTGAACAAAAGAACAGGTCACTCATGGAGATGGCGAGGTGCATGGTCAAAAGTCAGGCTTTACCACATAGTTTCTGGCTTGAGGCTGTCATGTATGCAACATATGTACTGAACAGGTGTCCCACTAAAGCGTTGCAGTCTATCACTCCATATGAGGCTTGGCATGACCGCAAGCCATCTGTTGCTCATCTCCGTGTTTTTGGTTGTTTGGCATATGCATTAGTGCCTGAACAACATCGCAGAAAATTGGATGATAAGGCAGTAAAATGTATTTTTGTTGGGTACAGTTCTGAAAGTAAAGGCTATCGTTTGTATCATCCACAGACTAAACGCATTCTGGTTAGCCGTGATGTTGTCTTTGTGGAAGATGCTATTCAGCCATTGCTTTCATGTACTAAGGAGACATCTGTTAGCTCCAAAGACATGTATGATACTTTGATGCCTCTTTTTATAGGTGGACAAGCTAGTGCTAGTCCTAATGAGGCAACTTCTCAGCCTTTGCAGGTTCCATATGATGATGCAGATCATTCCATTTCTGATTCAGATTTACATGATGCACTTGTTGATGAGAGAGCTGATATTGAGCAGGCAAAAACTATGCCAAAATGGCTGGTGCAGACTTCGCGTGACAGCAAATTAGATGCACCTTTGTCATATCGTACTCGTTCAGGCTCTCATAGTGCCTCCTTTGCATCAGATTGCTATGCTATGGCTGCATCTAGTCTCTGTGATGAGAATGAGCCTGTTTCTTTTGATGAAGCACAAAATTCAAAAAATTGGATGGCTGCTATGCAATCTGAATATGATGCTATAATGAAGAATGGTACATGGTCTTTATGTGACTTGCCTCCTGGCAAGAAGGCCATTGGCACTAAGTGGGTATACAAGCTGAAGCGTAAACCTGATGGTACAGTTGACAGGTATAAGGCTAGGCTTGTTGCAAAGGGTTATGCACAGGAAAGAGGCATTGATTTTGATGAGACCTTTGCACCTACATGCCGTATGACTACTGTTCGGAGCATTTGTGCACTTGCAGCCCATCATGGTTGGAATGTACATCAGTTGGACATTAAAACAACATTTCTGAATGGTGACTTGCATGAAGAAGTGTATGTTTTTCAGCCCCGTGGCTTTGTGCAGAAAGGGCATGAAAACCAGGTTTGCAGGTTAAAGAAGGCATTATATGGTTTAAAGCAAGCACCACGTGCTTGGTATGAGAAGATACATGCCTATCTGATTGCACATGGTTTTGAGAACAGTCCAACTGAAAGCACCTTATATGTTAAACGTGCTAATGATCTGCTTCTGATCATTGTTGTCTATGTTGATGACATGCTGCTCACTGGTCCTATTGAGACACATATTTCTGATTTTAAGGCTGATTTGCATGCCTCATTTGAGATGTCTGATTTGGGGCATTTGCATCACTATTTGGGCATTCAGTTTATGCACGTTGATGGTGGAATGGCTTTGTGTCAAACGAAATATATTGACACATTATTGCAGCGTTTTGGCCTTGAAGACTGTAAGCCTATTGCCACTCCTATGGAGACAGGTTTACGATTGAGTCTTCATGATGCTGGAGATGCATTTGATGCTATTCTCTATCAGCAGGCTATTGGATGCTTGATTTACTTATGCATTACTCGGCCAGATATTCAGTTTGCTGTCTCACAGATGAGCAGGTTTATGCATTGCCCAGGAGTCACGCATTGGAAAGCAGTTAAGCGCATCTTTCGCTACTTGAGTGGTACTCGGCTACTTGGGTTGTTTTATCCCAAGGGGGGATCACTACCGCCAGATTTGCATGCTTTTTCTGACTCAGATTGGGCTGGTTGCTATGACACTCGTGTGTCCACCAGTGGTTTTTGCTTCATGCTTGGTAGCTCATGTATATCTTGGTTGAGCAAGAAGCAGCCTACTGTGGCCACTTCCAGTTGTGAGGCTGAGTATAGGGCAGCTTTCACATCGACTGTTGAGTGTGTGTGGCTCAGACACCTTATGGCTGATTTGGGTGTTGGCCAGTCTTCTGCCACCACCATCTTCACTGACAGTCAGAGCGCATTGGCAGTTGCGAGGAACCCTGTGTTCCATGCTCGCACTAAGCACATTGAGGTGCATTATCACTATGTCAGGGAGAGGTTCTCTGCTGGGGAGATCAGCTTGGCATATGTGCCCACGCAGGAGAACATTGCAGACCTTTTCACGAAGGCTCTGCCTAGGGAGAAGTTTGAAGCTTTCCGCAAAGCTTTGGGCTTACTTCCTTTTCTGGAGTGATTTCCACATAGCTTGGCACTTCCTTATACATGAGTGCCAGCTCCTTGTTCACCGCATCACTCCCAGGGGGGATTTGTTGATATATTTAGGTAGTGATGTGTGTGAAGACTCTAGGACCGCCGGGGCACTTTTTTCCCTCTTTAGGAGGTTTTTTTCCCCCGGCTTGTATATACGCCTATTGCCCTAATGGGCTACTTATCTCTGTACATTCTCTAGTAATACATTCAGTATTGTGTGTTTGTGCTCCAAGCTTCTTCTTCTTCCTTGTGCTGTTCGCGTGCTTCCGCAGACGTCTATCTCCAACAAAATACTCTCCCCCTCCATCTGATCTCAACCTCTTGAGCTTTTGTCCTGTAATCCTTTCTGCATAAGCATGATAATGCTTGAATGTCTTGAACACTTTTGATTTGTCCTTGATTACATATAAAGTAATCCATGTGGTTGCATCATCAACAAACAACACATAATACCTAGATCCATTTATGCTATAGTCCCTTGAAGGACCCCACACATCTGTATGAACCAATTCAAGCATATTTGAATACTTATATCCTGATTTATTATATGAATTTTTGTGTGCTTTACCTAACTCACAAGCTTCACACTTGTACACCATGTGTTGCCCTTCAATTTTTGGCAAACCAAGCACCACATCATTCCTTGACATTTCCTTTATAGCTCTCTCATTGAAATAACCTAATATTTTATGCTATAGGTCTAATTCAGACATCTTTTGACTTCCATAAGTAAATAAAGCATGTCCCACATTACATTACCTTGAACTTTGAGAGTAAACAACCTTCCTTCTGTTTTACCTGCAATTATGTTTCTATATCCCTGATTTGGATCTTGCACATAGACACCATCATTTGTGAATTTGACTTTATATCCCTTTTCCACAATTTGCCCTACACTTATCAGATTTTTAGGAATAGTAGGAACATAAAGTACCTTGCTCAAATATGTACTTCCACTCTTTGTCTTCACTGATCCAATTCTCTCCACTTCATGCTTGGTACTGTCACCTGTTTGAACTGTATGTCCATTCACCTTTGCTTCCATGTCCGTCATCAGTGATATGTTGCCACTCAGATGATTGCTACATCCTGAGTCAATATAAAACACTCTTTGGTCTTCTCCTACTGCTTCATGAGTTGCATTCAAGATGAGAGTCATGTCATCCTTTTGATCTGATGCATAATTATAATAATTATTGTTGTAGGACTGAGGTTGAAAACTTCTTCCACCTCCTCTAGCATATGATGTCCTACCACCTCTTCCTCTGAAGTTGCCTCTTTGGTTTCTGCCTCCTCTACCTCTTTAATCAAAACTCTGATTATTATTTCCTCCATTTTGATTGTGATACCAACAATCATTTGCCAAATGATTGGTTCTACCACAAATCCAACAAGCTTTAGTATTATCTTTGTTCTTACCTCCTCTTCCTTTACCTCTGAAGTTCATCTTTCCTTTTGTAAAGTTAACTTGACTTGAGGTCCCTTCATCATCAGTTAACTGCTTCCCTTTGCCATTCTTTTTCTTGTCCTTGGAGTACATAGCTTGGCTTGCACTCCTATCATTGTCTCCTTTAGTGTCCTGCTCAAAAGTTAGCATGTGTCCTAGCAATTGATTAAGATCAGGAGTAAAATGATCAAGTGACAATTCTATGGACAATATGAAGGGCTTCCACTTCTCATCTCCTCTCAGACCTGTAAGTATTTGCCTTACCAACTTATCCTCTTCAATATCTTCATCTACAGCTCCCAAGCTATCTGCAATATCTTTCATCCTTGCCACATAATCAAAAATTGATTGTGAACTCTTCTTCTTGAAAGTTGTGAACTCAGCCCAAAGTGAGGACTTCCTTGACTTGGTTGTGTTTTGGAAATGCTCTTCCAAAGCATTCCACACATCTGTTGCACTTTCTAGTCCTCTGATGTGAGGTAGAAGATAATCATTTACAGCCATGTAAATGATGCTGCTAGCTTGAGCATCCTTTCTCATCCAGGTCTTCAAATCTGCAAGCTCTTCCCTAGTTGGAATACTAGGATCTACAAACTCAGGCTTTTCTTCTTCTCCTTTAATGAATGCCATCAAATCTTTGCTCATGAGGTGTGCCTCCATCCTCATGGACCAAGCTGGATAGTTCTCCCTATCTAGCTTATCAATCTGCAAGCTTTCTCCCATCTTTGATCTTCTGTGTCTGCAATTACTATGATTTATGATAGTAAAGTGTACCTTTGATATGAAGCTTCAATCCTTTTTGACCCTTTAAACTCGTGCTTGATTCTCCTTCAGTTTGTTTTTCAAACTTTGATCCTATGCTCCTTTAATCTGAAAAAACTTCAATGTCTGCAATACTCGGAACTTCCAATACTCTTTACTTCACTTGTATTGCACCTTCAGCTCTGATACCACTGTTGGAGACCTGTTAATCTCCAAATGTTCAATTTATCTTGACTTAAGAACTCTTCTATATCAAGAACAAATCAAAATTTACACAAACTTCAAACTATTTTCACATATATCAAGAAATACGTCTCTGTAAGAAGTTTTCTTCATCTTCAAGAATTTACTTGAGAGATAGGCTTCAATTTCTTCACAATGCTTCAAATTTAATCAATCAAATTATACTCACATATCCATGCTACCTTTGCACAACTATATTGATCATTAGGTATTCAAAAGAACCACTAGATTTCTAATTTGATCTTTTAGATCAAATCTGTGTCAAAACCTATCTGCCAGAAATGGCGACTTTGACATGGTCAACTTCTTAAGTTAATTTCTCACTGCACAAATCCCGTTTTGCTAAATTCTTTTAGCCATAGCTTCCTTACCTTCTAACTTAGATTTTGAATGCT
>CM035407.1:194628820-194636320 GCA_020310875.1 Ceratopteris richardii | reverse complement strand
ACAGATCGTGGACTCGAAGTTCACTTCAATAAGAGTGGTGCAGAAATCATGGATTCATCAGGTAATGTTGTAGGTAAAGGCATATGACAGGATAACTTGTACGAGTTAAGTGCTTTAACTGTTATAGAAGATAAAGATGTAAGCAGGTTATGGCACCAATGATTTGGGCATCTCCGATTTGCAGTTTTGAAGGAGATGCAAAGAATAAGGATGGTTGCTCATTTGCCTGCATTTTCAGAGTTGCAGGAAACTTGTGAAGCTTGTATGATGGGCAAGCAACAATGAAAGGCATTTCCAAGAGAGACCAGCAATTGATCTCAAGCTCCTCTAGAGTTGGTACATTCCGATCTCTACGGTAAAATGTCTACACCTGCTTTAGGAGGATCTTTCTACTTTCTGATGTTCGTCGACGATTATAGTAGAAAGATGTGGGTTGATTTCATTCAAGAGAAGGTTGATGCTTTTGAAAAATTTAAAACGTGCCATAAGTATGTGGAAAATGAATCAAGAAGGAAACTGAAGAAACTCAGAACAGATAGAGGAGGTGAATTCTTGTCAACAGAATTCAATAATTACTGTAAGGATCATGGTGTGAAAAGGCAACTTACCACAGCTCATACACCTCAACAAAATGGCGTTGAGCGTAGGAACATGACAGTAGTTGAAATGGCTCATTGTATGTTAAAGGCTCAAGACATGCCTGATTCATTCTGGGCAGAAGCAGTGAATACAACAGTCTACATCCTCAATCAAAGCTACACAAAAGCACTGAAGGCGATGACTCCTCAAGAAGCATATTCTGGTAAAAAGCCTTCAGTTTTGCATTTCCAAATTTTTGGTTGTTTCTGTTATGCGCATATTCCTGATTCAACAAGATCAAAGTTGGATTCAAAAAGCAAAAAGTGTGTCTTCCTAGGATATAGTGAAGAGTCTAAAGCATACAGATTGTGGGATCCTGAGGCAAGGAAGACTTTTGTCAGCCAAGATGTGGTGTTTGATGAACGACCACACTTAGTAGAAGATAAAGGTAAATCTACTATCTCATCAAACGTAGAAATATCTCACCTTGTGCCTATCAAAAGACAGGTTAAAGTTGAGGAGGAGGAAACATCTGATGGAGAAATTTCCTCAATAAAAAGCCAACCAGTTGTAGCTGCACAGCGTAAGCCACTACCGAAGTGGGCACAACAGCTCTTTGATGATCACAATCCACATGTAGATGTACTAGAATCATCCTCGGATGGATTATGAAGATCAAAGAGAATAGATGAGCAAAGAAAAGCCTCAGAACACATTGTTAACATGGCTCTAATGCAGATATCATGGCCTCAATAAAGGAACCTACCACCATTGAAGAAGCCCTCAAAAATGATACATGGGATCTAGTCGACTTGTCGCCAAAGAAGAAGGTAATAGGTACTAAATGGATTTGGAAGCTAAGTATAAAGCAGATGGAACATTAGAAAAGTATAAGGCAAGATTAGTTGCACAGGATTTTTCACAGATCGAAGGATTTGATGTTCAAGAAACTTTTGCGCCAAAAGCACGCATGACAACTATTCGAACGGTACTTGCAGTAGCTGCACAAAAGGCTTGGCCTATTTTCTAGATGGATGTCAAATTTGCATTTTTGAATGGTCACCTCAAGGAGGAGGTATATGTATCTCAACCACCAGGTTTTGAGGTGCCCAATTCAGAAAATAAAGTTTGCAGGTTGAAGAAAGTTTTGTATGGATTTAAGCAAGCTCCACGGGCTTGGTACAATCGGATAGATAATTTTTTCAAAAATATGGGTTTTGAAAGAAGTACTTCTGATGCTAACTTGTATGTAACGAAAAGGGATAGCAAGCTAGTTGTTGTCATTGTATATGTAGATGATTTGATCATTATAGGAGATCATCAAGAACTCATCAATCAAACTCGGATCAGGTTGGGAACTGAGTTTGAAATGACAGACTTAGTTCTACTCCATTTTTGTCTGGGAATTGAAGTATGGAAAAGGAAGGATGGCATTCTCATCTCACAACAAAAATATGCCAAAGAAATTCTCAAGGCATTTGGAATGATGGACTGCAAACCAACTAGCACACCTATGGAGGTAAATCATAAGCTATCTATGGATGATAACATACCTGATGTAGATGCTGTTGAGATATCAAGCTCAACATGTGATGATCCAGGATGACACGTACCAGTTTTTTGTTTCTCTGACATGTATAGTGGTCATACCGATATATGTCAGGGATACTTCATTGAGCTTTATTAGATTTATCTATCGAGAGTGATGGCACATTTGTTTCTTGCCAGCTCACTCATTCACGGTTATTAGGTTTTTCCTTATGTACTGATCTTTATATATTGCACTTGTTGTATTCTTGTTTTCAGGTCATTCTTGTACATTCCTTTTATGTAATAGAAGAAGAAGAAGATCATTCTTCCTTGCCTCAATCTGTGTGTGTGCTTCTCCTTGAGAGTGAGAGTGTGTGTGTGAGCTCTCTTCCTTATCTCCTTCCTCGTGACATGGTATCAGAGCCAGCGTGGTTGTAGAGATCTCGTGGAGAAGGCGACGGTGAACACTACGCGGCAAGGCATGGAGAAAACGCGATTTCACAAACGGCCTCCGTTTGCTACGAAGTTTCGGAGCCATCTCGACCTTTGTTTCGAGCCTGCAAGGTGGGGCCCACAGAAAAACCAGGTCAGTTTCAGAAACTCTAACTTGCGTTGTGTTCGGCGACACTCATATATTCGAGATCCAAAATTTCAAGCGATTCCGTGTATTGTTGATACACGAAAACTGTGTTTTTCTGAGATCGAACTGTCACGTCATAGTGCGACAGTGTTCAAGCAGAAGTGCTGCTTGTAGTGTTTTGCAGTGTTGTGAATTGTTGCAGAAATGGCAAACGCAGATGGAATGAGTCAACTTATGAGCGATAAGCTGGACAAGAACAACTTCCATGCTTGGAGATTCAGAATGACGAATTTCCTGATGGAAAAAGGCTACTGGAAGTACATCGAAGGAGAGAATGAAAATGCTCCGCAGTTACCAGAAAGGAATCGGACTGCACATCAATTAAGAGCATATTAGGAATGGAATCAAGGAGCACGAAAGGTAATGTATTGGCTATCTGTTAGCATACAAGATAGCATGATTGGACACATACAGGATGCCAAGACTCCAAAAGAGGCTTGGAACAGCTTGGTCACTTTGTATGAGACTAATACAAAGGCACGGAAATTGCAACTCAAGAACGAGCTGCATACATTGGAAAAGAAGAGCATGTCGGTAAGTGACTACACTCTTAAAATCAAAGGCATATGTGAGTCACTTGCATCTATTGGCGTGAATGTAGATGATGATGATAAGGTGGAAGTGTGCCTTCGTGGTTTAGGAGCTGCATACAAGCAGTTCAGAACTTCCATACAGACCAGGGAAAATATTTCGAATTTTGCTGATGTGGTATCTATGCTGATTATTGAAGAAAAGAATCTTGGTGAGGACTCAAACTCCCAAGGAAAGTCGAGTTCTGAGCAGGTATTCTACTCTGGCAGAGGAAGAGGCAGAGGTAGAGATTTTGGAAGTGGAAGAGGAAACAGTAACCAAGACCAAGCTCAACAACAGAATCATGCAGGAGGAAGAGGACAATTTCGAGGCAGGGGGAGCCAAAGAGGTCGCAGAAATTTCCAAAGAAATGATTCAGGTAATGATAGTAAAGGATGTTGGAATTGTGGTAAACCTGGACACTTTGAACGTGATTGCAGGTTAAAGAATCAAAATAACAGAAGGCAGCAAAACAACTATGCATCCGCAAGTGCAGATGATTCTGAGAAGCTGTTTATGGTTCAACATCACATGATGAATACGATGTCTGCTGGTGTTTCAAAATCGAATGATAATGTCTGGTATGTTGATTCAGGTGCTTCAAATCACATGACCAGTCATGCAGAATGGTTTAGTAGTTTGCAGAAAATGCCAGTTCCTGGATATGTTGAAACAGGTGATGACACATCGCATCCTATTGAGCATACAGGAAACATAGCATTGTCTATGGAGGACGGAAAGGTAAAACATCTCGCTGATGTGCTGCATGTTCCAAATATAACAAAGAATCTGGTTTCTGTTGGACAAATGGTTGACCAGGGATTACAAGTCAGGTTCAATGCTGATGGATTATATGTAGAAGAGTACAAGCAGGATGGACGATTGGTTGCCAAAGGAAACAAAGTGGGTAGGATGTTCACCTTAAATGTGAAGATTCCTGAAATGAATGCAGCCATGTTTGCGAAAGGTGCAAGAGTTATTGCAGATATAGAGATATGGCACAAACGGATTGGACATGCAAACTTGCAAAGGCTAAAACTGATGCAGTCAAAGGAGATTGTCCATGGACTACCAAATTTCAAAGTTGCAGAAATGCAAAAGGTATGTGCAGCATGTCAATTTGGTAAACAATCAAGAGCATCATTTTCACATGACAAGCATGTTAGTGAGAATGTACTAGAAGTAGTACATACAGATGTTTGGGGTCCAGTGAAGACCACACCTATGGGCGGTTGCAGGTTTTATGTTACCTTCATTGATGATCATACACGCAAAGTATGGGTATATTTCATGAAAGAGAAGAGCGAGGTGTTCACTCACTTCCAGAATTTTAAAGTTATGGTGGAAAAGCAAACAGGGAAGTACATTCAAACATTAAGATCTGATGGAGGAGGTGAATACATGTCAAATGAGTTCAGCAGTTTTCTAAAAAATCATGGAATTCGGCATCAGTTTTCATGCAGGTACACACCACAACAGAATGGTGTTGCTGAACGCAAAAATAGACATATTGCAGAAATAGCAAGAGCCTTGATGGCTGAAAAGAATATGCCTCATTGTTATTGGGTAGAAGCTGTGCATACTGCTGTATACATCATGAACAGAACTCCAACTGCTGTTGTACATCAAGTTACACCTGAAGAGAAGTTTACAGGTAAAAAGCCAAACTTATCACATCTGAAAGTTTTTGGCTGTATTGCATATGTACATGTTCCAGATGAGTTGAGGACGAAGCTTGATCCAAAAGCAGAAAAATGTGTCTTCATTGGATATTCCCTTGAGCAAAAGGGGTACAAATGTTATAACCCACTCACACGACACGTGAAGGTGAGCAAAGATGTGGTATTTGATGAAATGTCAAGCTTCTATAGTTTTGAGTGGACCGGATGCATCACCAAGCAATAGTTCCAACTCAAATCCATGGAGTGGAAGATTGCGTGGAAATTTCAGTCCAATAAATTCATCAAATACATCCAAGAAAGGTAAAGAAAAGCTTTCTGCTGGTAGTAAAACAGGTGCAGGTTTTGAAGATGTTGATGGAGATTCAAGTGGTTCAGAAAAGAGTATTGATGAGGAACTTGGATTGCCCTCTGTGAAGACTCTAGGAGTAAGAAGGGCACATGCAGATGATACAAGAAGAAGTGACCCAGGACCAAGAAGATCTGGGAGGATGCGTAATTCAATGCAACGATTGAATATGATAGTTACATGGCTCGCCATTGTGCCTACATGACAAAGGTAATACAAGATGCTGAACCTTCTTGTTTTGAAGATGCAATTGGTAATGCAGATTGGGAAAAAGCTATGGATGAGGAGATGGCTGCACTTTATGGAAATGATACATGGAAGCTGGTTCCATTGCCGCAAGGAAAGAAATCCATAGGCTGCAAATGGGTTTACAAGGTAAAGCATAATGTTGATGGTAGCATAAGCAGGTATAAAGCACGATTGGTAGCTAAAGGTTATGCACAAACATATGGCATTGATTATGAGGAAACATTCAGCCCTGTAGCTAAAATGTCTACTGTCAGAACACTTGTTGCATTAGCTACAGCAAAAGGATGGACTTTGCATCAGATGGATGTGAAGAATGCTTTCCTACGTGGTGAGTTATAGGAAGAAGTATATATGGACTAGCCACAAGGATATGCAGATTCAAAGCATCCAGAATATGTTTGCAGGTTGCAAAAGGCTTTGTATGGGCTGAAGCAAGCCCCTCGTGCATGGCATGCAAGGATTACTGATTACTTAACCAGCATTGGGTTCTCTATGTGTGATGCAGATCAACTCACTATATGCAAGGAAGGCTGATGATGGCATCACTATTGTGGCTATTTATGTTGATGACCTGATTGTAGGTGGTGATAATGAAGAAAGCATCAAAGAGGTAAAGAAACTTCTTATGCAGGAATTCGACATGAAAGATCTTGGTGTGCTGCGCTATTTCTTGGGCATTGAGTTTATACATACAGAAACAGGTATATGGATGTCGCAAAGGCAATATGCCTTGAATATGCTGCAAAAGTATGGTATGGCTGATTGTAAGCCAATTTCTATGCCATTAGATCAGAATTTGAAATTGGATACTACATCAGGTGAAGCATTGGAAAATGCTACTATGTACAAGAAAATTGTGGGAAGTCTTATATATCTCACAATTACAAGGCCTGATCTAAGTTATACTGTTGGACTTGAAAGTTAGTTTATGCAGGTTCCCAGGAAGCCACATTTGGATGCTCTGAGGTGCACTTACGTTATGTGAGTGCTACTTTGGATTATGCATTGTTTTATGAAGCTGGTGTGGAGTTGTAGGTTCATGGATACACCGATGCAGATTGGGCTGGTAGTACTCCAGATAGAAGATCTACTAGTGGCTTTCTTTTCTCACTTGGAGGTGCAGCTATTACATGGAGTAGTAAGAAGCAACCCATTGTTGCTTTGTCGAGTACAAAGGCTGAGTATAGAGGTGTTGCAATGGCAGCATGTGAGGCATCATGGCTGGAGATGTTAGTTCCAGATTTAGGTGTGGAAGTGCAAAAGCCTATCACTATCTATTGTGATAATCTTAGCAGCATACAATTAGCACGGAACCCTGTTTTCCATGCTAGAACAAAGCATATTGAGGTACATTATCACTTCATCAGAGAGAAGGTATTAGCAGGTGATATTGATCTTGTTTATGTGAGAACAAATGAGCAGGTTGCTGATATTTTCACTAAAGCACTTGGAGCTGAGAAGTTGAAGAAGTTTCGAGAGATGCTTGGATTACAGGATATGGCGTTGAGCTTGAGGGGGAGTGTTGAGATATCAAGCTCAACATGTGATGATCCAGGATGACACGTACCAGTTTTTCGTTTCTCTGACATGTATAGTGGTCATACCGATATATGTCAGGGATACTTCATTGAGCTTTATTAGATTTATCTACCGAGAGTGATGGCACATTTGTTTCTTGCCAGCTCACTCATTCGTGGTTATTAGGTTTTTCCTTATGTACTAATCTTTATATATTGCACTTGTTGTATTCTTGTTTTCAGGTCATTCTTGTACATTCCTTTTATGTAATAGAAGAAGAAGAAGAAGATCATTCTTCCTTGCCTCAATCTGTGTGTGTGTGCTTCTCCTTGAGAGTGAGAGTGTGCGTGTGAGCTCTCTTCCTTATCTCCTTCCTCGTGATAGAT